>CM021102.1:184548592-184802350 GCA_007115665.2 Sequoiadendron giganteum | reverse complement strand
TTTGTTGAAATTAGATCTTCTATTTATCCAAGTGACGGATCCATCTTTCGGAGTTACATAACAATGCTATTATGGTTGATGAATTCATTAAAATCTACCAAGGATTGAGTTACTCTTAGGATTCTTCCCTATTTATTGATTGCACTAGAGATTCATTTATATTTTTAGAATACTAGTTATTATGTTTTTGATACCTTTTTAGGAGATGGCCTATCAAGGCATAGATGTTGAAGAGGTAGAAGTTTGGATTTGAATTTGTGTTACAAGAATTGCATGGTTTCCAATTAGAAATTGAATTGATTAGATCAATGCCAAATAAATTTACATGTGAAATAATTACTAGGCCTCTATAGGCCCCATCTGATTGAGAAAAAAAATCCACCACTTGTGCCATTTCTTGGTGAGTACCTAGATTTCCATTATGTTTAGTTTAGTTGTATACAAGAAAATTGTGTTTGGTAACTTCTTGGATTTAATCAATTATGGAAATATTTAAATTTTCACTTTATCTTCTATTTGTGAACTTGACTTGTAATATTAGGGTTTATTATTATTTATGCAAATGTAAATGAATTTTTTGGCTGACTAGTTTATAATATAGTTGACATGGGTTATTAATTTAGGGTAAAATACTAAATTTTGAATTATATTATAGGTTGATAATGTTGCTAAGTCAACACTAATATAATCTAGGGTTTTATAAGGTTTTAGATTTCAATATTTAAACCCCAAACCATAATTTCCCAAAATATTTTTTTTGCTAAAGGTTATAATTAAATATTTTCCTTGAGATATTACACTATATGTTATGAAGGCAAATTAATTTAATTTACCAACTAATAGGAATTATTCTTAGTTTTTTCCTATCATAGCCTAAGGAAGAACCAACTAGAATTTCTTTAGTCAAACTCTAAGAATAAACCCAATTTTTTTGAGGTAAAATCACATTCCAATATGTTGTATGGTGACTAGTAGCAAAGGTTGTGCTATAGGCCAAAAATTTATAACTTCAAACAACTCATATTATTTGATAGGGATAGAGAGGGAAGGCCATACGATGCAATAATTTTATTGCAATGAACTTATAGAGGAATCGAGGCATACAACAAATAGGGATTAGAGAATTATGGAAATTCATATTTTTGATAGAAAGTATGAATGATTAGTAATTATTATATCTTTGTTGAAATGAGAGCATACAATAGGTTCAATAATAGTCATATGATGGAAAATAGAATTAAATTTATATTTTAGGTATAACAGTAGTACGATGATGTTGGAGATATTAAGTCATACAATAAGATGTATAATTCATACAAAAAACCCTTTGGAAACTATACTATTTTGAGTTAGTACAATGTAAATACTCAAGAGGCTAAATCATATAGTAGGAGCAACATATATATTTTATATGATAACAATAATTATTTATAGGTAATAAGATCATATAACTATGGTAAGGGTAAATCCTATGATAGTCAATAAATAGAAATTTGTGTACTAGTGGTTTGTACAATGAGAGAAAAAGTAAGTCATATGATGGAATGAAACCTTTGAATACTATGTTCTCTTTATCATATTGGTGTCTTTAAAAATAATTTATATTTTGGTGTTCATTTTGGATCCAACCCTAAATGATTTACTTTTTACAAGAACCTTCTCTCTTTCCTAACAACCTTTTTCAGTTCTAATTAGCTTGTTACTCCTCATCAATTCTGAAAATATCCTTATTCTATGATGTCTCAATTAGAATAATATTTTCTTTCCATCATTTGGCTACAATTTTTTCGCTAGGGGTTTGGTCAATATATATTGTTCCATTCACCCCATTGTACCTCTAACTCACTTCATTTTCATGATATTTAAGAAAGGTATTAATTTTTGTATCTCTACTAGATGTCTTTTATATTATGCATAACAAACAATGCTATCTTCCTTCACTAAATTTGTACTCCCTACTATAGAAATTTATTTTTTACTATAGGAAGATAGGTCAGAGAAATCTATCAACAAGTCCACCAATTATCCTCTACTTATTATCGATGTTACCTATGTTCTTGTTACCGTTAACTCTAAAGGAGCTCATTCCACTATAAATTAGAGATTTTATGGATCCTATGATTCATAGGCTAGCCATAAAAACCATCTATCATACCACTATAATGTCCCTAATAAATATTAATGCAGATATTTATAAAATATTTAACTGGGTCCTTATAAAACCTAAACAGTAGGGAAAATATTTTATATTTTTCTATTTCAAGGTTTAAATATTTTAAAACTAGAACCTTAGAAACCATATTTGGTGATAAAATTTACACAAAAATGTTATCTACCATGTATTATTCTTTATACTTCATTAATTTACCCTAAAATGTTAAACCCTAATCTATTATGCAACAACCACAATAAAAAATCCAAACAATATGCACTAATTAATGCAATATCAATTATATAGTTGCAATATAAATTGGAAATATAATATCTTACTCCAAAGATAATGTGTAAATCAAAATAGTATGATATTGCTAAAGACCCACCACCAATAAAGCTTGAATATGACCTCTATATGAGACCACTCCTTCAACCAAGAGGGTTTTAATCCTTGGTAGTGATATCTATTGTGAAATCATCTTTCAACCTCCATAAATCCATGGGTTTTTATCCTCATATTTGGATTCTTGGAAAACAATTTCTCATGATAATTTTTGGTTAGGGTTTGTGAATATTTTTCATATTTTCATATATTTCATAATTATCCCTATGTTTGAACTTATAATCCTTAATACACCTAGAAAGTGTTGTAAATTCAAGGTGAAAATTGTAGCAATAGAACTTTAATGTATTTGCAAATCTAAAATTGTGTATCTAAGATCACCATAAAGTGATAATGTGATTACCAATTCCAAACATGAAAGAAAAACAATAATACCACAAGTAGAGAATAACAAGTGACACAAGATATACATGGAGAAACCCTTGTAGGAAAAAATTCCACACCCAAAGAGATCCAATGCTTGTATTAATCTTCAAATGAGATACAACAATACAACACTCCTCTCTAAAATTCGGTAGCACTTTGTTACCCTTCAAACCTGAAAACAAAATCTTCAAACTACCATCTCAATGCTTGAATATATAGAATTTTGTGGGAGAGAATACCACAAATGGTATCTCAAAACAACAAGAAAAACCACCAAGTGCTCCATAACTCTCTGAAGGCTCCAATAGCTTCATGAAAGAACATGAACCAACATGTAAAATTGGGCACCCCACCATGAAAAACATGCAAATAACATAAAAGGACATGCATTGCAAAGTGGTCCCCACCCAAAAGTTAAACACCCCAATGGGATATGCTCTTGAGATTCTTTGTAATCTCACTGTAGTGGGTCCACCTCTTTGAATGCAATTACAATATGCCATAGAAAAATAAATAATAAATATTTTGTCCCTCATTTCCTCTAGAACACTTTCCAAAGAACATAGAGACACACAACTATCAACTTAGGATAACACTTATAATGTCACCTATCCTAACATTATCCCACTTGACATTATACATTGTAATTACATTTATGAGATACAAATAAAATATAATCATGTATAGTAATCAAGGCCCATGGCCTTCCTACACCAAGATAACTTATCTATGGTTACTAGCTTCATGAGAGTCTGCAACATTATCCAAAGTGTCAACCTTCTCAATCAAGACCTTACCATTCTCAACCATGTCTCATACAAAGTGATATTGAACATCAACATTCTTATTACTAGCATTATACATAGGATTTTTGGCTAAGCATATGGCACTCTAACTGTCACACCTAATCCTCACTGTCTTGTGATCAAAACCAATACAATTACCAAGCCTTTGTAACTAAACCACCTCCTTAAAGGCATGTGTAGAAGCCAAATACTCTACTTCAGTTGTGGACAATGCAACTGCAAGCTGCCTCTTACTCATCCAACTCATTGCACCTCCAAACAAAGTAAAAACATAGCCACTAGTGGACCTTCAATTGTCCAAGTCACTTGCCCAATCTGCATCAACAAAACCTTGTATATCCAATGACTTAACCATATCATCATTACCATGATAAACCAAAGAGTAATCTGAAGTACCACATAAATATCTAAACACCCTCTTAATAAAAGTCCAATTCTCTCTATGAAGGTTAGACATAAACCTTCTCTAAACTCCCATTACTTGGGATATATCTGGTCTAGTGTAAACCTTTGCATACATAAAACTTCCAACAACACTAGCATAAGGAACTTTAGACATCTCTTCAAAATCATCATCAGAATTGGGATACATGTCTAAACTCAACTTGGTACCAACCAAAAATGGAATATATACTTGTTTACAACCATGCATACTAAACCTCTGCAAAATGGTATCAACATACTTACTCTGACTTAACCAAAGATTTCTATGAACTCAATATCTACTAATCTCCATCCCAAGGATATATTTTTTAGCCCCCAAATCCTTCACATCAAATGTTCCATAAAGTTGAGTCTTAAGCTCCCTAATCAACACCTTGTTGTTACCCATAAACATGTCATCAACATAAAAGATAATGATTAATATAAACATACAAGACATGTCATCAACATCAATAACCTTAATATAAACACAATGATCCTCCTCACTCATAACAAAAACCAATTTTAATGCAAAGGCTTGAAAATTTTAGTATCAAATTGTGGGTGACTATTTCAAACCATATAAATATATCTTTAACCTGCAAAACAAGTGTCCTTTTCCTTTCACAACAAAACCATCATGTTGTCGCATATAAATTTATTCCTAGAGATCCCCATGGAAGAAAGTATTTTTAACATCCATTTTATCTATTTCAAAATCATAAGAAATGGGAATAGATAATAGGAATCTAGTAGAAGTTAAATTAGCAGCATGAGAGAAAATTTCATCGAAATCAACTCCATCACTCTAGAAGTAGCCCTTGGCCACCAGTCTAGCCTTATATCTCTCTAATCAAACATCTATACCAAATTTCCTTTTAAATACCCACTTGCAACCAATGGGATTCCTTCCTTTAGGAAAAATCACAAGATCTCATGTATCACAACTATACAAATCCATCATCTCCTCTTGCATGGCATGCATCCAAGACTCACTTTCTTCTGAAGGTGGAGCCTTTCTATAGGATCTAGGTTCATCGTCAATACTCAACAAAGAAAATACACAATAGTAATTAGATGGGATATACCTATTGACTAGATTATGTTGTCTTGTGGAACTTCTTAAGGCAAGAGTAAGGGATCTTGTTGCTCTTCTTTTTCTATATTCTCATCTTGCACATCATTTTAACTCTCTAAACCCTACTTCTTCTGCATCCTCTAATCCATCTAGTTTTTCTTCCACATGTGCATCTTCCCACTTCTCAATATTTGTCTCGAAGTGCACTACTTTTTTCGTATCTTTCTCCTTTGGTTGTTCTTCACCCGAGTAAGCTCTAAACTAGCTAAAAAATCACATCTCTAGAGAAAACCATTTTATAGGTTAGTGGATTCTAAATCTTATAACATTTTAAATTCTCAATGTAACCAACAAAGATACATCTATGTGCTTTTGGATCCAATTTATAATTCTTCTCTTGAGGCACATGAACAAAATCCTTGCAACTAAAGACCCTTAAATGTGAAAAAATGGATTTATACCTATCCACACTTTTTTAGAATCAAACATGCTTTGATACCATGTTAGAATTGGCTATGGATGCCAAGATCTATGGACCAAATGGAGAGCACAAAGAAGAGAGAAAATAATATGACAAGAATAAACTGTATTCAATGTCAATATGATATGATTCAATGTGTGTACAAATGTAGTAGAGACCCCTTGGTTATATAGCCAAGGTGAGTACATAGGAGTGCATAAGATTATGACAAGTGTCGTAATCTTATGACATGAGACAACAATGAAAATTTATCACTCCACCTAAAGTGGAATGGTGATAATGTGATAACCACCACAAATAGTGGATCTACCACAAAAGGTGGAAACCTAATCACATGATATGTCAATGAAAGGTGGAAGTGATAAATTAATAAGAAGATAAGTCCACCAAAGGTGGAAATTCTCCAACAACTCCTATGTGGTCCCTAAGTAAACTTAACTAAGGTGTAATTATGACCTAGGACAAGGTACAAAATATTTAATTAAACCAACACACTTCATAAGGAGTTTTATCAAAAAGATCTAAATAAGAAGATATATTAATCAAATAACATGCAACACTTATAGTTTCTACCCAAAAGTGTCTATCAAGCTTATCACCACTCAACATGCTTCTAGCTCTTTCCATCAAGGTTTAGTTCATTCTTTCTACTACCCCATTTTTTTGGGGTGTATATGGAGTAGTATTTTTTTGAATAATACTTGCATGCTTACAAAACTCATCAAATTCCCTAGAAAAATATTCACCTCCATTATAAGATCTCAACAGCCTTATCTTATAATCCATTTTCTTCTCAACTAAGGCCTTAAATTTCTTAAACTTAGTGAAAACCTTAGATTTTGCATGCATAAAATAAATCTAGGTGTAGCTTGAGAGATCATCAATGAAAGTAACAAAAAAACAAGATTTTCCAAAAGATTCAACATCCACTAGTCCAAACACATCTAAATGAATGATCTCTAATAATCTCTTATCTATATTTGTTCCATTAGTGTTGGATAAAAAATTGGGAACCTTGAGAAATAATTATTTATGTGCTTGAAAGGTGTGATTGTTCCCAATAGCTCTAGAGATTTCACAATTGCATTTGTGACTTTCCTTTGAATTTTGGAGGTACAAATCCCTCATATAATATGGGATGAAACTGACTAAACTGAATAAACATATGTATGATTTTAACCTGAAAGAAAGAAAGGAAAAAATCAATACAAGGAAAATTCCTAATATCAGGTGCAAAGAAAAGTAAGAAAGTACTGGAACAAAGACCATATCACATATAACATATCATGGAAATAATGGCACAAAGACCAGTAGGCATGGAATAGATTATGAAATTACTGGCACAAAGACTAGTTTACTAAAGATGGAATACATAAACCCAATATCATCTATAAAATAAAAACAATTACAAAGATAGATGCATACACTAACACATGGGAATAGAATAAACACAAAAATACACCTAAACACATAGATTTAAGAATATCAGATATCTTTGCAAGCTAGATGCACATAGACAACTAGAGATTTCATTTCATAGATTTTTTTTATTAAAGATAACATAATATTAGGTCTTTTCCATGATCTATAGAGAGAGACAATTTAAAATAAATACATACATATAAAGTGGGTGAGTAACTACTTCTTTCTTTTCCCATAATTGATTTTTAATTAAAATTCTTTACATGAAATAAAAAGAAACTGAAAACTAAGATGGTGGCACTTTGCTTCTAGATTCTGCAGATGTGGAAAGTCATTTCCACAAGGCTTGGAAAGCCTTGATGACATGTGCAAGAGCCTTGTGGTGAGGAATGGTTATATTTCCCATTCATAATCTCCATGCCAGTTGGCTATCTCGAATGAATTCAATTCTCTGATCATAAGTCTTCATGAGCCCATCGCATGAGATAGGATAAGATCCAATTCATTGAATTTCCTCAAATTTTTGGCATCAAAATACTGAGAGTTGAAAATTTCATCAGATATTTTTTGAAAATCACTACCTAAAGATTTAGCATTCTCATTATTCTCATCTCCTCCCTTGTCAATTTGCAATTTGAGGGCAACAAGTTTTTTATGAATTTCCTCTATGATTGCATTGCATTCAGTTCAAATCTCCTGAAGATTTTATAGCCCCTACTTTGTGACCTATGACTTTCATTTACACTTTTATTCTAGATCATGTAATGAGCATTGACAACATTGGGTATGATTTTCTCAACGACTGAATTTTCCATTCTGAAGCCTATCATTAGCATACTGATTCCATACCCTTTCCTCTTTTTTAACAGTGAAAATCTCCTCTTGAACCTATGTTCTTGAAGTATTTTACCTTTGTAGGAATTTAAGAGAATAAAAATGATTTGATTACCTCTTTTAATTAACCCACCACTCCATTCCTCAACAACCTTGCCAAAGTTTATGCATCTCTTCATTTTACTTACTACCTCTTTTCCTATTAAGGCCATGGGATCATAAGATGACTTAGCTTAAGATATTGGTTGAGGTGGGAAATCAAAAACTGATTTCAAACATTTTTTCAGAACTTGGATCTACCTTTTGAACTCATCTTTGTTTTCTTTATCTTTCTTGAACCTCTCAACCATTCTCATTTCAAACACCTGGAAGTTATGCACATCTCCATCCCTTATAGAGGGTCTCAAGTTATTTTTTTCAATGTAAAAGTCACTGGCTATTGCTTGAGTGACTTCCTTCTGTGTAGTGGGACGTGCAACTTCAGGCATAATTTCTTGATCCAACATCATCAATTAGCTAAGTCACAGTTTTCAACTTCTTGGGCTTGGGAGTCCTTTGGAGCAATTTGCCTACCATATCTTGCTTTGAGAGATCCAACTACACTCCTTTCCTCTTTCTTAACAGATTATCTTCTAGCCAAACAAGAGTATCAGGAACATTGGTGTAGACACCTAAAAATGACCTAAAAATGACCTTTGATTCTAGGGTATTCCTCAATCTCTCATCTTGTCCGTCCATTCAAGATTGCATTTTCTATAAAAGGACAATCTTGATCTCATTTTCGGATCCATGTTCATTTGCTTGAGATACTTTTACTATAGGCATTTAATATCATATCTTAGGCTTATTTTATTATTGCTTGCATATTAGGATTGAGTTTCTAGTTGCATAGTTTAATAATTTTAAAATCCTTCAAAGGCATTGTTAAGGCTAGGCATTAGAAAAATTTTCTCACACACAATCTGAGGGCAATCTATCATTGCAGCAAAGCTTGAGAAGGTACAATGAAAATCAATCATGGAGTCAAAGGATAGGTGAGATCTTTCCAATTTCTTGCATTACTTTATGTTTTTAACTTCTTTGCATTTCATTGTTGATGTTTAACTAACTTGCAGGTACAACTAATAAGTGTTTCAATCTTGCAAGATATTTTAGGTCTTTACATTGGTGAACCCGACATTCCAACACGTACTTTTTTGTAGGTGCAGTACATTTTTTGCAGGTTCAGGGTATGGAAAGCCGCATTTGACATATAGTGCGATGCAAACACTCTACTGCGTCGCATTCGCATTCGTGTGCAACGCAATCATTCTTTTGCACCGCATTCGCTACTCAGAGAGCCACATCTGTCGTGACGCATTTGACGAGCCACATTTGAAACTTCACACCACAAACGACTGGTAAAATGCAATTTAAAAAAAAAAAAATTTCTTGTTTATTGTAAACTGGATTTGACGCGACCACGGCCAGTATTGCCTTTTCTGTTATCTTTTTTTCTTTAAAAATAAAATGAACCAATCCTCGGATAGACACACTTAAATATTGAATTTATCAACCCTAGGGTAGGCATTTTTTTAAAATTGGAATTTATCAATCTAGGATAGCCACCACACAAAATTTTGTTGAATTAAAATGAACACCATGTCTGTGTGAAGCAACATCTTCATTTAGATTAGAAAATCTTTTTTGTGTGGGTTTAAAATTGAACACTTGCTCAGTGTGTTTTGGATAGTAGGCATATGCTCTCCCCTTTACTGGGTGATCAAAAAGCCATACCTATCCTTTCTTTCATACTTATGCATTTACTATATTCATACAACCTTTAGAAGGCCTGCCGTAGTGGGAAAAAGTACTCACCCTACGGGAACGACCTAAGTGGGAACACCTAAAGCCAAGGTTTCCAACTCACTATAATCAAAAGCAAGTTGTTGATGAAAATCCAACTTGATAGTAGTTGATAGAATAACCATCCCAAAAGCCTTTGTTCTAAAGGTTGGGAGGTCTCTCGAGGGAGTATATCCATTGCCACATTGAATGGAAAGACTTACTAAGAACCTAGTGTAGTAGCCAGCTGTGTCACTAACCAGACATCCTTTCAATCACGGTGCAAGGGGAGGGAAGAATCTCCCCCCAAGACACTCACCATATAATCACCATAGATTATTTGCTCAGGGGATTTGGTATCCACTTTTTTCACCTTGAGTACGCACCTAGAAAAGACAAAAACACGGGCACCCTCTAGGGGGTGACAAGGCTGTGTGAGTCGACGTGATTTTAAGATGTGGGCTATGATTGTGAGGATGACCCACTTGAATTTTAAGAGTGAGTCTGTTTGAACAAGCATTTCATATTTTTGATTTCTGTGTTTGCCAAGAATTCTTAAAAATCTTCAAACAAATTACAAAATCACAAATTGGAATCACAAAAACTGGTCGAAAACTACAAACTATGTTTGGGTTTTTCCCTAAAACTAGATATTGCGATGCAAGTGCTCTGTTGCACCGCATTTGACATCTGGAAAACTACATTCACTCTGATGAGCAGCATCTGAGCCATCAAGAGCCGCATTCGCTCTGTCAAGACGCAATCGACAATTACAGAGCCGCATTTGCAACTAGCGAGTCACATTCGGTTAACTGAGCCACATTTTCCAAAAAAAACCCGCATCGCAATACTATGTCGCATTCGACACTTCCTGAACCGCATTTGATTCAGTGAGCCGCATTTGCTCTGTTGCACTGCATTTGTTGCAACACATTTGCTAAAAACTGCAAACATTTCTTTACTGTCAAAATCAAAAAGTTCACAACCTGTCTCCAAGTCAATCAGATCTTTCTTCACTGTTACAGTCCAAACCAAACTCTAACTTGCTCAACTTTCCCTCAAAACAAATGCATATTTAGATACCATTTTAGGCTCATAATAGGTCACTTTCACTAGATTGCATTGGTAGCTTCACCACCTCCTTAGACACTCACTTTGGCAGATTTTAGGAGTTGACTCTTACCATTCATTGTCCAAACTTTGCATTCATGAGTAGGTTATCATTGGACCCAATTATCTTTGTGATTTTTTCAATCCTTTTGTGAAGCATTTCCCACTCAATAGTCTAGTGTGGAGATTTCACTTTGTCCCATTTATAGTCCTTCTACGGTCCATTGATCCTCTAAAATTGAATCATTGCAAAAAAATTGTTTGTCCAAGTTTGTCCTCTTTAAGATCTCTCAATAGTAAGTACATCTTAGGATCACTTATTGCATATCATTTTAGCATCTCCATCTAGTGTCACACCACTTGCATCCACAAGTCTTTTTCATAGCATCATTTTGAAAATACAAAAAAAAACCAAGAACACAGTCTCATATTTAGATCATTTTTTTCCATCATCCCAAGTTGAGCAAAACTTTGTATGGTTGAACTACAGAAAAAGAAAAGACTCATGGATTCCTTTGGACAAGACAACAACTTTCTTGAGTTCACAACAGGCATGGACTCATTTCCCAATACCATGAATAATCCTTGTTTTGACATGGAAAATTCCACAATCAATCCTTTTAGTGAGATGAACATGCCATCATCTCCCTCACATATTTTTGAACCATTTATCCGATGGGATCAAAATGGGGATGTCTTTGAAGAAGACATATTAGCTGCCGCTCAACATCCAAAAGTTGCTGCTTTTGTAGAAGTAGTCTTAAATGACTCTTCTAGATTCCTAGCTATGCTCCTTGACCAAGGGGTTAAGTTACCAAAGGGATTTGACCTTCACACTCTTAGATCAACTTCTCCCACTCCAACATCATACAATTCCTCCATGGGAGCTTCTTCACAGAATGTCATCAACACACTCAATTCTACCTCCCTTGGTCATATCACTACCACAACCAATACAACATCTATTGGGGGATTATCTTCCCAAACCAACACCACATCACAATCCATCCCCCAACAAACATCCACCATTCCTTCACAAAAAATGGGGGCAACCACATCAAACCTCTTTGGAACTACATCTAGTTCCATGAGTACATCAACAAACCTACTATTAGGTTCTTCAAGTGCCATTGTAAACAACTCATCTAACCCATTTGGGAGAAATAAACGAAGAGTTTTCATCCAAGGCACCCAATCCACTTCATCACAAGTCAACACCATCATTCCTATGACCCAAAACACCAACACTCCTCAAGGTCATAATCTTTTATTTGGGAAAGGCAATCAAGGCACACAATCATATACTCCATTTGGGCATCAACAAGCTCAAAATCAACAAGGCGCTCCATTCTTCACTCCACTTGGAAATCAACAAGGTCAAAACCAACAAGGTCCTCAAATCCAGTCCAATATGGCAGGATATCATATTCCCAATTATTCTTCTCAAGTCCATATGCAGCAACACATCCCTCATCAAAATACTCATTTCCAACAACCGCCTAATCACAACAATCATTTTGCTCACCGGCAACCCATTCCCAATCAACACATCTCACAACAGTTGGGGAATCAAATCGCCTCCACCACCAACATAGGTGATGCTACCAATCATCCAATGGTAGAAGCACTCACTCACCAACTCGCCGCTCTTCAAACACAAGTGGAGACTTTGCAACAATCCAATAAAAAGTCATACATGTCACATGACTTGTGTCCTTATCCGTTTGACACAACTTTATATATGACACCATTTCCTCATGGATATGTGGTCCCTCATTTTCCCAAGTATAAAGGAAAAACAAACCCCCTTGAACACATAAGGGAATTCACAACTAGTTGTATTGAAATTGCTTATGAGCAAACTTATCTCATGAGGCTCTTTTCTAGAAGTCTTGGAGGTCATGCACTAGAATGGTTCTCACTCTTTCCTATGGGAATAAAAACTTGGGATGAATTGGCAAACAAGTTTGTCAAAAACTATGCTTACAATATCGACACAGACATTGACATCGCCTCCTTATGCAAACTTACCCAAGAGGATGCAGGAGAGACTTTCATTCCATTCTTTCAAAGATGGAGAACCTTAGCAAGCAAATGTCCAGTAGAAATACCCGAAAAGGAGAAAGTAACCATGTTTGTACAAACTCTCCTTGGACCACTAAGGTATGGATTACAAGTACATTGTTGCACCACTTTTGTTGACCTTGTTGGAAAGGGGGTTCAACTGGAAAAAGCCTTGATTGCCAAAGGTGAACTGAAATATGGTGGCAAAACCATCAACACAACCACCAATAATAACCCAAGTAGCTCAAATGACAAAAACAAATACTGGGTTAAGAACAAACACATCACAAGTGACGGTGTAGCTGATGCAAAAACCATAAATGCAATAGGTCATGTACTCACAATCAAAACACACCTATAACTACACCGACACCAACTACCAATGCTCTTCAAAATAATCATGCACAATCTAATCAAAGGCAGTTGCATCAACCATGACAGTTCCAAAAGTTTACATTCACCTCGTTGGGTGAACCCATCGAAACTGTCTTAAAGAAACTTCTCCAAAACGATGTCATAATGCTGGAGGAGCTGAAACCATACAACCCTGGTCAATTCAAGCCGTCATGGTGGGATGAAAATTCATTTTGTGATTACCACCATGCCAAAGGGCACAAAACTTCCTCTTGTCGCCAATTGCGAAATCTGGTGCAAGACCTCATAGAGAACCACACGATTGAGTTGGGTGGTCAATATTTTACATCTAATGCAAATCATACCATACACAAGAACCCACTGCAGGATCATGGTAAGGCTTCCTCATCTGGCACCAAGCATACAAACAACCAAGCCAACCACATTTGTCTGGCCTATAATACTACTCGTCCTGCATACAATTATCTCGATGGTACTATTATTAACAATCTTCACACTGCTAATGAAGATGATTCTGTTAATACCATCAATATCAAAAGAGCCCCAAAATGCAATGTGACTATGCATAAAGGCAAGGTCACTATCCTAGGTCCTTCTGCCCATCAACCAAAGATCACCATACCTAGTCCATCTACTAGACAATCCACCCCAAAACTGGAGTTCAACATTGTTGAGCAGTTAAATAAAACACTGGCTCAAATATCCATTCTTGAACTACTCCGTATTTCACCCATGCATAAGGCCATCCTCGCCATCCTCGATAAAGTACTGCAAGAGTCAACTGTCCCAACCAACATCGATGTTAACCATTTTGAGACCATGGTCGGTACCTGAATTCGCCTCACCATATCACCTTTTCAGATAGCGACTATTCCTCACCCAAACCATCACATAATGATGCCCTACACATTGAAGTCTTTGTCCACAAGCATAAGGTTCGACGAGTCCTAGTAGATGGCGAAGCAGGATTGAATATTTGCTCTCTGAAATTAGTCAAAGCTCTTGGTTTTTCTGAGGCATGTGTAGATGCTATCAAAATCATCATCATCAAAGCATATGATGATGAAGAACACGCTTCTAAAGGCATTATTACAATTCCACTCCGAGTGGGACCGGTCATCATAGATACCACATGCTAGGTCCTGGATCGTGATATCCACTATAATATATTACTTGGTCACCCTTGGATTCATGCTTTAAAGGAAATTCCATCCACATACCACCAATGCCTCAAATTCCCTTTTCATGGAACTGAGATCACCATCCTAGGCGATCTTGATCCATTCCAATACTGCACCAACCTGCGAGCTACTACTGAGCACCAGGTACCCATCAATCGGGAGGCCTCATCTTCCATCACATCCAAATACATTGACCCAGTGACACTCACAAAATCATCCATTCCATCATCTTCTACCACACCATCTCCATTGAATTCCATCCCAAGTAAAGATATTCAGATCCAGGACCTTGGTTGTGGGAAATTCAAATTAAATACGGCTTATTGTATAACTACAATACCGAAGCCACCCAAAGTCTATGGCAGACCATGTTTTGCAATTGAGCCCAAAGTAACTTTCAACGTTCCACCAAAAAGTGTTTTTACATGGTGGGGCGATATGGGTGATGAAGACATCATTGACATGGATAAATGGATCTACAAAGACCCAACAGAGTTATCTCCACTAACATTGCATCTTTATGGCAAAGGATATGATATATGCAAAGCTCAAGGTTTTGATGGGACAAGCAGCCTTGGAAAGAACAGCAATGGAAGAAGGGAACCTATTATTATAACGGCAAGACCAAGATACATAGGGCTAGGGTTCAATCAACTCGAAACTGACGATCAATGTATCTATGAATTTTCAAGTAAGGACGTAACGGCAACATAAAGTGTCGAGACAAGTGAAGAATCCCTAACCGAAATAGACTCTAATGAATGGGAATGGGGATCTTAAAAAACTGTCAGTGACTATGGCATTGATGAACTATTCTTAGAACCTGGCCAACCTTCCTTTGAAGAACGATTCCGCCAACAATATAACATTGACCATATTGACTGACGTTCTAAAGACAAGAAATGGGTAAGCATTCCTTGGAACCCAGAAGAACATAAAGTGTCGTCAACAATACCTGAATCATCCCACCCCATTCTTGAGCCCACCCATGAGCCTGACCTATATGAGCCCATTATCCATGCTTCTGAAATGCCTACTACTAGTCACGATGCTAATAATTTCATCCCATATTATGATTTTGAATTTGATTCATCTGACTCAGAGTATGGACCATCCATTGCATCGGACACAGAAGTGGAAATTGATAACTTTTCCTTTACGCTTGAGGCATCAATTTGCACACTTTCCGCATCCTCCCCATCCTTCACCAACACGGACGATGGAATCCCCCTTCCGTACCCACAACTAATCGACTGGGCCCAGCAAGATCCACCGGTGATGGACATATTTCAGAATGATGAGGCAATTACAAAATTCATGGGACTAAGAGAAGGTATTCCATGGGGGGATCACAAAATAGGGTTCTCCATTGATCTCGATTGTGTGGCTTACTTCGGGGAGACTGTGCAATCCTCCAGTCGCAAAAATGCAAAAAAGAAAAAAGAAAAAGAAATGCCTTTAGGTGAAAACCACAAGGCACCTTTTGGCAGTAAAATAGTAAAAACAAAGGATGCATCCGAAGGTGAAAACCTCTTTGAGGTGCCTAAGGATGGAGGATTGGACTTTCTCCTCGTAACATAGGCAAAATCGACCATGCTCATTGGGGATACAACAGAAGTTAACATAGCTACACCAGAGAATCCCAAAATGATTCTCTTGGCTGCATCATTATCAGATGAAAAAAAACCTGAGTTTACACAATTCTTCACAGAGATAAAAGTTAACTTCGGATGGTCATATGCTGACATGCCAGGGCTTGATCCCGAATTGGTTCTGCATCATCTTCCTTTAATCCTAGGAATCAAGCCGGTCAAACAAAAGCTGCGCAAGATGCACTCACAAATCGCACTACTTGTCAAGGCGAAATTAAAAAAGTTACTGGATGCTGAATTCATAAGGTCAATTGATTATGTGGATTGGATATCAAACATTGTTCTTGTTACCAAGCCGAATGGACAAATTCGTATCTACATGGATTTTAGAGATTTGAATAAGGCTTGCCCAAAGGATGATTTCCCTCTACCAAACATAGACATGATTGTTGACCTCACAGTAGGATATGAGATGCTATCTCTCATGGATGGTTTTTCAGGCTATAATCAAATCAAAATTGCAACAGAGGATCGACATAAAACAACATTCACTTGTCCTTGGCGAACATACTGTTGGAATGTCATGCCTTTTGGCCTAAAGAATGTAGGCGCTACATATCAGAGGGCTATGACAACAATCTTCCATGACATGATGCACATTCTAATCACACATTCTAATGGAAGATTATGTGGATGACCTATTAGCAAAATCTTTGACAAGAAAAGATCATCTCAAAGTCCTAGACAAAATCTTTAGACAGCTTGAGGATTACAAGGTCAAATTGAACCCAAAGAAGTGTGTCTTTGGAGTCACTTCAGGCAAGCTGCTAGGATACATTGTTTCAAGATGAGGCATTGAGGTTGATCCCGCAAAAGTAAAAGCAATTCTAGACATGCCTCCACCAAAGGGAATTAGTGAGTTGTGCACACTTCAGGGCATATTGCAATCTATTTGGCATTTCATTGCACAGTTGGCAGACAAGTGTCAACCATTTCAATATGTACTATGCAAGAGTAATCCTTTTGTATGGAGAGATAAGTGCAACATATCCTTTGACCAAATAAAATAATATCTATTGACACCACCTATGTTAATGCTGCCTATTGAGGGCAAACCATTAATCTTGTATGTCTCCACAATGAAAAATGCATTGGGGGCATTATTGGTGCAAAATGACCATGAAGAGAAAGAAAGAGCCATATATTATATCAGTCACACACTAATTGGATATGAGCTCAATTACACAACTATTGAAAGAGCATGCCTTGTAGTTGTTTTCGCAGCACAAAAACTAAGACACTATATGCTAAGTCATCAAACACATCTGATAGCAAAGATTGACCCATTAAAATATCTCCTGAGTCGAGCAGCATTGATAGGACGCTTGGCAAAATGGGTCATGATTTTAAGTGAATATGACATATAGTATGTAGAGCGCAAGGCTATAAAAGGACAGGTAATAGCAGATCAACTAGCAGATGCACCAATTCAAGCCACTCATCCGTTGATCACTAATTTTCTTGATGAGTCAATCTTTCATGCAAAACCAGCTCTACCATGGAAATTATACTTTGATGGATCCCACACTAGGCACGACTTAGGAGCAGGCATATTATTTATCACACCAAAAGGGGATTCAATTCCTAAATCATTTCGGATTGCTTTCCCTTGTACAAATAATATTACAGAATATGAGGCATTGGTCATAGGCCTCAAGATAGCAATCGAATGGAAAATTCAGACATTGCTCGTATTCAGAGATTCTCAATTAGTCATCAATCAAGTGAATGATGACTATGACACAAAAGATGAGAAGTTGCTTCCCTACAAAAGAATGGTGGATAGTTTCTTGATGTATTTCAAAATGATTGCATTTGAACAAATCCCAAGGACACAGAATAAAGTAGCCAATGCAATGGCTACCATTGGATCTCTCCTAGACATCCGTAAGAATGTGTCACAATTTGAATTCTTAGTGGAACAACTGCTGATGCCTGCATACGATATTCCAGAGTCCGGAATGGTGTGCGAGATTGTTGGTCCTGGTTCACCTTGGTATCAAGACATATATGACTATCTTAAATCCCAAACCCTCCCACCCAACTTGTCTAACAACCAAAGAAAATCCTTTATTCGAAAAGCGGCTAGACATACCATCGTCAGTGACACCTTATACCATCATGGCTTTGACAACACCCTTCTTCGCTGTCTCGACACTGATGAAGCCCAAACGACTTTATGATAAGTACATGAGGGTATATGCGGATCTCATTCAAGTGGTCCAACCTTAGCTAGGAAAGTCACCAGACTGGGATACTATTGGCCGACATTGGAAAAAGATGCTCTTCAGTTTGTTAGAACATGTCGGAAATGCCAGGTGCATAGTGATCTGATTCACGCACTTGCACAAGAATTGAGACCTATCACTTCTCCATGGCCTTTTGCACAATGGGGACTCGACCTTGTGGGTAAGATCCATCCATCCTCTTCAAATGGCCACAAATTCATAATAACTGCCACTGAGTATTTCACTAAGTGGATTGAAGCCGTCCCTCTCACTTACATCACTGGTAAACAAATATCCAAGTTTACTTTGAATTACATCATCTGTCGGTATGGTGTCCCACAATCCATCATCACAGATAACGATAGTCCATTCAAAAATCAGGACATTCATGAACTCTGTGAATGATTCCACATCCAACACCACTTTTCCACTCCATACTACCCACAAGGTAATGGCCAAGCTGAGGCATCCAACAAAACAATTCTTTGCATTCTGAAGAATACCATCAACAACGCTAGCCGAGATTTGCACCTACAACTCAATCCTGCTTTATGGGCCTATCATACCAGCATCCGTACCCCTAATGGAGCCACTCCATTTTCCCTGGTCTACGAATTTGAGGCCATATTACCCATCGAGGTCAAAATTCCTTCTCTCCACGTTTCTTTGAAAGGAATGATTGATGATGAAGAGTACAGACATACTCATCTCCATGAGATAGAAATGCTAAAAGAAAGATGACAAAATGCCTTAAATCATCTACAGGCATATCAAAATCATCTCTGTCGAAGTTATAACAAAAGAGTCATGGTGAGAAAGTTTGAAATCGGTGACTTGGTTCTCATGCAGAATCCTAGAAATCAAGCAGACCGTGAAAAGCTTGGCAAGTTTGAGGCTAATTGGCTTGGTCCTTATATCATTACTGCTGCATTTGGTTCCATAGCTTATCAGTTGCCCACACCTAATAGAGAACAGCTGACAGAACCCATCAATAGCTTACACCTGAGAAAGTTCTACACATAGTATCAGAGAGCTTGGCTAAAAAACCTACAAAATACAAAAAAATAGAAAAATAGAAAAAAATCGTGCCTTGATGAAAACCTGGCAAATAGGCATCTTGGTGACATAAAAAAATCAAAAAATGGCAAAAATAGTAAAAAGAAATAAATTCATCCAATAGTGAAAACCTAGCAAACAGGCACCATGTGTAATCGATCATTACTTCACCATCTACTGTTACTCAAATCGACCTTTACCCATTTGTCATAATCACAAAGGCCTGACACATTCACGACATCTATCCTAAGTCCTATCAATTCCGACCATGGTTAACATTTGGTTGACATCATTCCTTGCATATCCTTACCTTTACCTTGCATCTACCTATCTCCATATCATTGAACTTGGGTATTCCCTGACCTATCTGGGGGCAATAACTTTATCATGTAACTGCAGTGGGTACCGCACATGATCTTGCATTCTCAAAAAGTCCTGAAAAAAATCATAAAAATCATAAAAAGTCTTGAAAAAAAAAATCTGAAAAATCTGAAAAAGCCCTGAGAAAATCATAAAAATCTAAAGAAGTCCTGAAAAAAGACCTAAAAATTAGAAAACATCTAGAGAAAATACAAAAACATCCAAATCAATGTCAAAATCCAAAATCAAAGTCAATCTAATCAATTCAATTGATCATGTCAATCAATCTTTTGTCCACGTCTGAACTACGTTGTCTCTGCATATTTGCTACGTAGGCAAGATTCACCTTTGAATCCCCGAGACATTAGGTCAGTCCTTCTAGGTTTGTTGCAAAATAAATCATGATTCAAACTATTGTCCTTTGGACAATGTCATTGATTGTGTCGAACTATGAGGTCTCTGAGTGCACGACGTAGGCAAGGCCATCAATCGATGGACCCCTGAGGCTGCACTAGGTCAGTCCATTAGGGTTCATGGCACAACACTTTCACACACGTCAAGCTATCTTCAAATCAAGTGAATCTTTGAATCAAGCAAGTCTTATGTCAATTTTGAATTATCAATCTATCAAAAATTTGTTCCATCAACACTTTCAGTCAATTCAGCATGTTAGCAATGACATGTAGTCAAAATCCTATCAAAACAATTTATCATGGCAAAGCTTTGGGTTCTTCTTCAGATGTGTCCTTCAGAAGACAAACTCTCATCAACTTCTTTATGCTTTTGGATGTTTCCTTCCTAAGCATCATCATCATCTAGCATTTTGATGGATTCTCCTAACTCTGAGAATCGATCTCCTAGATATCAATGTCATTCAAGATGTGTCCTTCCTGAATTTGATATCACTCGACACTTAAAACAACATCTAACATTAAAACACTTGGAAAACTTTTTTTTTCTGTCTTTTGATAATAATCATGATATTAGTTCCTTATGTCTTAGGAACCACGACATATCATGATGATTATCCTTGTCCGATTATCACTCTGCTATTAGTTTCTCCACGATGTCCTGACTTCAGGATTTAGAGAAGCAACGACATAGTATGATGATTTTACTATTTGTTTTTACTATCATGTGGCTAGTTTCTCAAGGATGTCCTATCATCAGGATTTAGAGAAGCAGCGACGTCTCATGATGGGGTTGGTTTTTCTGGTGGTTGGTCATGATAAAGTGACTAGGGGCAACTGTGTTCCTTGCATGAGTCATGATCATCCTTGTCTGTGACCATTGATCTACGTGATGTTTCAACCTTGCACACTATTGATGTATGTCATATCATAGTGTTTGTCAACCATCATGACATTTTCGCCCAATGATGATTAAAGAGCAACAACTAGAATAGCATTATAGAAAAGATTTTGAAGGATTTTTATTTTTTGCACTAACATGCATATCTTTGTTCGCACTAACATCCATCTTTTTCTTCTCTTCTCTCATTCTCTGACGATATCCTGTGACATACAAAAAAAAAGTTGCATACATAATGGCATGATCATTTCATATTTACATTGCATAAACATTATCATTTGCATCAACATATAAGCATCATAAATAAAACATTTACATCAGCATATAGGAATTACATCATCACAACATTACACAATGCATACATACATCCATAATCACATTCATAAACATAAGCATAAATACATCTCATAGCATCATCAAAGCATCACATAAGCATCTCATAAAAACATAGAATACCATAACACATTACATCATATAGGCCACATCAAAACTGCATCGCATATATAATCTCAAAAAAAATGTTATGTCACAGGATAGAGTCAAATGATATCCCAAAAATAGAGCTCGTAGGCTCGAATATCAAAATATATATATGTGTCTAAAGCAAGTCCTAGGATGGTCCTCCTCCATCTCATGGAGGTGAATGGGGAGGTGACTGCGGCTGAGTCATAAGGTGAACAGTGAACTGAATGGGTGTCCTCTCCTGCGTCTGACTCTGTGATCCCAAGGGATCGGTAATGGGAGGCTGGCTCTGCTCTGTCTGATGCCCTGAAGATACTGATCTATGACCATG
This sequence comes from Sequoiadendron giganteum, assembly GCA_007115665.2. Taxonomy (NCBI): domain Eukaryota; kingdom Viridiplantae; phylum Streptophyta; class Pinopsida; order Cupressales; family Cupressaceae; genus Sequoiadendron; species Sequoiadendron giganteum. The sequence goes on along the minus strand of CM021102.1, from coordinate 184,780,429 downwards.
CTCTGATCTGTGACTGTGACCTGATGAATGTCTATGAGAGCTATGAGATTTGTGGCCTGAAGACTGCCCTGATGTAGTAGACCCTCCAACACTGGTGTGACTACTACTGTGAGACTGGTTGCTGTGTGTCCGGCTGCCAATACCTATCCTGCTGTAGGATCGGGACAACCTTGGGTCTTGTCTATCTGGTTGAACAACCTGCTCATATAATGCCCTATATTGGTCCTTGCTCTCTACTACCCTGGCCAACTCTCGGGCCATATCCCCTATCGGTCCAGCACATAACTCAGCAAACTCTGCAACCCACCACTCTGACTCCTGTCGTCAAATGATGGCCTGATCCCTCTCAACTTGAGTAACCTCCAACTCCGCTACCAAGGCCTTGTTCTGAGACAAGGCCACATCTAGTCTACTCTGCAGATTAGTAATCATCTGGTCAATCGTGGTATCCATAGGAAAAATGGGTAATCTATCACCCTCATCATCCCCAAAGATCATGCGCTCTTGCAGCCGCTGATCTGCCTCGTCATCCTCCTCATCCTCCTCATCTCTCTCCCCCTCGTCCCAGACCTCCTCCACATCTATGTCGAGAGGGTTTCCCCCAACAAGTGGATCCGCCTCCACTCTCTACTCCGCCACCACCTTCACCTCCTCCTCAAACACCACCTCCACCTCCTCCTCACCTCCTCTAGCCTCCTCGACTCTCGCCTCTGACTCTCTCTCCTCCCCCTCCTCTTGAATAGGTGACAGTGGTACTCCACCTACTCTCTATCTAACTCTCCTGGGCTGCCTCCGCCCTCCGCCATCCCTCCTCCTCCTCACACCCCTCCCATCTCCTCCACCTCCACCATCTCCCCCACCTCCTCCATCTCCCCCTTCTCGGCCTCCACCATCCTTGCCTCCATCTCTACCTTTTGAACTCATCTTTGTTTTCTTTATCTTTCTTGAACCTCTCAACCATTCTCATTTCAAACACCTGGAAGTTATGCACATCTCCATCCCTTCTAGAGGGTCTCAAGTTATATTTTTCAATGTAAAAGTCACTGGCTATTGCTTGAGTGACTTCCTTCTGTGTAGTGGGATGTGCAACTTCAGGCATAATTTCTTGATCCAACATCATCAATCAGCTAAGTCATAGTTTTCAACTTCTTGGGCTTGGGAGTCCTTTGGAGCAATTTTCCTACCATATCTTGCTTTGAGAGATCCAGCTACACTACTTTTCTCTTTCTTAATAGATTATCTTCTAGCCAAACAAGAGTATCAGGAACATTGGTGTAGACACCTAAAAATGACCTAAAAATGACCTTTGATTCTAGGGTATTCCTCAATCTCTCATCTTGTCTGTCCATTCAAGATTGCATTTTCTATAAAAGGACAATCTTGATCTCATTTTTGGATCCATGTTCATTTGCTTGAGATACTTTTACTATAGGCATTTAATATCATATCTTAGGCTTATTTTATTATTGCTTGCATATTAGGATTGAGTTTCTAGTTGCATAGTTTAATAATTTTAAAATCCTTCAAAGGCATTGTTAAGGCTAGGCATTAGAAAAGTTTGCTCACACACAATCTGAGGGCAATCTATCATTGCAGCAAAGCTTGAGAAGGTAAAATGAAAATCAGTCATGGAGTCAAAGGATAGGTGAGATCTTTCCAATTTCTTGCATTACTTTGTGTTTTCAATTTCTTTGTATTTCATTGTTGATGTTTAACTAACTTGCAAGTACAACTAATACGTGTTTCAATCTTGCAGGATATTTTAGGTCATTACAATTGGTAGCTTTGGAACTGGAGACGTTCTATTCGTGGGATGAGTATCTATTTGAATATCATGTGAAGAGAGTGGAGAAGATCTCCATTTTGAGTTTCATTAACCTCCCTGATAGGAGATGACCAAGGTGATGAAGAGGAAGAACTAATATCAATATTATGTAAGTCATTTTCTTCTCCTTCATCCTCTTTATCTTGATCTAAATTTTGTAAATTCAGGAGGTCCTCTCTATAAGTCGGTTGAAGCTCATTCCTATTAGGAGGTTCTTCGTCACCATCACCTTGGGCTCTAGACTATAATGAATGTGTGGCAACCCCAAAAGTTCTTGTAGTCACCAAAGGTTGACTACTACCTCCTGCTACTTGGGTGTTCTATTATCTAGTATTAGGATAGGATTTCTCTATCTTCTTTTTGGTAACCCACTCTTGAGTCCTTTCCAAAATATTGGCAATCCTTGCTTCAATCATTTATTTCTCTTTATTGCTCCAATCCATAGTAGGAATAGGTCAATTTCCTATTGATTTTGTGAGAATTGGGTCCACTAGGTTTGACCCATCATCTTCAATTCCTTGTACATCAAAAATAAAATTATAGATAACTATTTGTCTCAAGGACAATCTCATCCAACTCCTCTTTCTCACTTCAAATTCATCAAAATAATCTACCCAATAGTCCTCCAAAGTAGGAAAATGGAGGAAACCAGGACCTAGTTTTAAATTATCCCTAATATAATCCTTTAGGTCGAAAGGAAAACATTCATTGTAGGTTTCCAGATTGTACCTGGTTATTTCTTTTTTTATGTTGAGGGTGTTTGACATAGACTCACAAGTGTAGAGGCTGAAACCTTTTGGAAATTTCACAGTCACCCTTCTCCACTCTTGGCATCTCTTGTTGACATCCACAGACTACCTATAGATCTCAATCATCAAAAACTTGTCCTCTAGATGTATTGGGAGTTTTATGGGTGTGATCCCACAATATTGGTTTACAATTTTTGGCCAAACTAGACATTGAACTATTTTTTTCTAACTAAATCTTCACTTTCAGGCACCTATAACAGATAAACCATGAGTATTTTAAAGATGATGCAAACTAGTAATTTGTGAATTTTTTTCTGTAGATTCTAAATATATTTTTTTCAAAATTGGAATCAAATTGCACTTCTTTTTCCATCTCCTTTGAAAACTATTTTTTTCAGTAAACACCATTTTTAATTAGTGATGCTCACTGTATAAAACATAAATTTTTTTCCATGAAGCATAAAGTTCTATTTTTTTCAAATTTAGATTTGTAACTACGACATCTAGTGCTTTCATTTGGTTTCATAGTGTTTTATTGAATATTTTTTCCTTAATCAAGTTTTGAAGTCAAACCAATTACAATTCAGACACAGGCAGATTGTATACAACATAACTTTTTTTGTATGTATCGAAATTAAATTTTTTTTTTTGTTGGATCAAGGATTTCAATATCTAGTGCCCTGATATTTTTCAATTTCTTTTTTTGATAATCTTCTATTTTTCCATATGTGTAGAACAAAGAGCTTGATTTTTGGTGAAAAACCTACATTTACAAGAAATAAAAAATAAATATAATAATAAAATTAAATTTATTTAACATTATAATTTTTGGGAAGCTTATAATAAGGAATATACTTTAAAAAAACAAAATTAAATAAATTCATTTGATCCCCCAAAAGGTAAATCAAAAGTGGTTTTTTATCAACATTTTGATAGGTGTAAAGGAGGATTTGTTATAGGTATGGTTTAAAACTAGCAGGGTTCTATACAAGGGGGTTTGATCTAAGGTGGTTTGATCAAACCCTCTTCAATTGGAATCCTTCAAATGTAACTTTTTAAGGCTTAAATCATTATATTTTCAAAAAATATGTGCTTTCAAAAAAAATCAGAATCTCTCAGAAATTGTAAACTAGCATTGTGGGTTCACCCTGGGAAAACTAGTGAAACCACCAGCCCGAATATAGGAGAACCTCTGAAACTGGATGAAATGAATACCATAAAAGTTGAAAAATTTTATAACCTCATGTTACAACAACATTTCAATTTTCCCTTGCAATTCTTGGGTCACTCTCATAGTTAAGGTGTCTGATATCCTTCTGTGATGAGAAAAAACTCTTGTTTAGCTACATTTTATCAAGGTACTCAAAAATTGGCACATGATCACGAGGGAGATCACTTGGCCTTAAGCCTAGCCAAGGTCTAGTATTTTTAATGGCATAAATTAAGTAGGAGGACATGAAAAATTCCCTATCACCAAGAAAATAGACCAGCAAGTTGTGTAACCTATCACTAATGAGTGTCGCCCAATCTATAAATTGAGTTCCTCTGAGTATAATTTGGATGAATAAATACATCCACTCTTGAGAACCAAAGGCATCCTCATTTCCATGGATTCTATGTAGCAACAAAATTATGTTAGATATTTCTCCCGCAAAATGGTTCTTATGTAAATTCTGGGGTAACTGAGATTCGCCTTCCTTGGGTTTTTCCAACTAGTTCCTTGCCATTATGTTCTGATAGTACCCTTTCTTGACTGAAAATTCAATCTAGGAATTAGTGAAATCCATGGGCAAGTAGGGTCATCTTTCAAGAATTATCAAGCATGAGGCCAAGGTGGCTCTTTGAATTTTAACCACTAGCTGATTGTCCTCAATTCTTATTTCCCAGGTCCTAGCATTATAATGCCTTATACATACAAGAATTAATTTTGGGCATTGAACAGCTATGGGAAAAGTGGCTATCTCTACCAATCTTCCTTTAATTACTCTCTGTGTGATAGGTGGTGGATTGGTAGAATTGAATTTTTCTTTAAGCTCATTCATGTTTACTTACCCAAGCTTAGTGTCTCTTATCTCAAGCATGTCACATATTAACCCTAAGATGTACTCATAACCTTAATACTTAATTCTAGCCATTTATGGATTGCTAGGGTTTGAATTTATTTTCACCAAGTAATCTAAAATGTAGGGAAAAAATACCTCAAAATGACCTTGGATTCTGAGGGTGGAAGTCTGCATTGGCATGCTCTCTTTCTTCACATCTCTCGGAGTGAATGTTGCAACTGAAGAATGCCTTTTCTTGGCATGAATTTACTTTTAAATCCCCATGAAAAATGTGTAATTATATAAGAATTAACTGACATTTCCTATCATGTAGGCATGTGTTAGCTTTCACATTACTTCCTCATTATAACCACTTTTTAAAAATTTGAAAAGGAATGGCTATACGAGTGGGGAAGTGGATAGTTCACATAACCTTACAAATCACTGCCCAAGTTCATCCTTAGCTGCAAAAAACTGCCCACTTCTTATTGAAGTTAATTATTTCTTTTTGAGCAGTGAATGGGAGAGTTTGATGAACTTAATAACACGTCACCTCACTACTTAAGCTTGAAAATAAACCAAAGAGAAATTTTCATACGTTCATATAATTGGGGAAAAACTATTGGTGTGTTCAAAACAAATGAGACAAGTTACAAGGTGGAAAAGAGGAGAGTTAGAGTAACTTCATAAGATATTGCCTAAGTTATGTTGCAAGTATGGATGTGTTTGGTGGTGTTTTCATTAATGTTGTCATTGATGCCAACACTGTATAGGTTGAGCAAGTTGGTTTTTTCCAAGTGCTTTTGAGAAAATTTGAGAAATAATGGAAGTTGTGTTGAAGTGTGTTCTAAGCATGCTCTGGTATTGTGGTTCGTGTTTCTCATGTGTTGACCCAATTCCTATGTGGATTTATAGGTGTGTTCATAAGCTAAAAAGTATTATATATTATGAGTTTCAACTTCTAGTTTGTTGGAGAGAAAAAGTTATGTTCACCGGTGTGTGAACTAGTTTGTCAGAGTTATCTGGTAATTGACTGGTAGAAATATTTTGGCTCCATAGTCTCCTAATAATTGGCCTTAGATCTTGTGGATCTAGGATATTTCTCTTTCTGAATATCTCTGGGTTCTGAAATTTTTTCTTGTGGTTCGATGCTCTAAAAGACTTGCTCTGAAGTCTCTATGTTTTTGTTGGTTGTCCCGGTTGAACTGGTGAAGTTTTCTCTGCAAAAAAGGTTTGTTGGATTTGTTGCAGATGTATCTGAGTTGTTCTCAGAGATGGTAAAATGACTGGTGAAGCATGTTGATAAATTTGCGTGTGTTTATCTTGCTTGTGATATGTGTACTTTAAATTTCATTGGTTTTTTCACTAGGTTTGGCTGACCTGGTGTCTACATGTTACATTTGGTTTTTGCATCGAATTGAGGAAGCATGTGCATGATCCAAGATGTTTTTTGGGTCCTAAATTAAATATGTATTTGGTCCCCTCACATTCTTATCCACCATGGGAATGTTGAGTAGCCGACCTAGTTTGAATTTGTAAAATGAAATTGTATAGCCGACCTAGGAGAATGTTCCTGAGGTTGAAGATGGTATAAATACAAGATAATTTGTGTGAATTTCATATCCATCCATCATTCGATACGAGCAAGAGAAGAGTGTGGAAGAGAGCATTATGGAAATAGTACTTCATTGTATTCATGATCAAGCTGTGAAGTGTGTGGAACTCCTAGTAGTGGATCATTATCTATTTCTTTGTATTTTCTATAAGAAATGAGCCTCTCTTTTTGGACAGTGAGCCCTTGATTTGGGTAGTGAGCCTTTGTATTTGTGCAATGAGCCCCGATGAGGAAAAAATAACCTCATCATATTAATACAAGGAAGGCCTATTCATATGTGCAAAATCCTCATCCTCTACCAATTAATTAAAATTTAGGAGAAATAATTGCTTGTCTTTTAATGAAAATTTGTATAAACTTTATTTCTTCTGATTTATTGAAGTATTTTGTCAATACGGATTTAATGGGTTGTTTTTAGTCTTTTGTAGGATAATAATCATATGTATCATGTAGCAATTTGAAAGCATTCAACCAACACGTGCTATAGAGAAGATCAAAGATATGCACTGGAAATTTGCTCCAGAACTTTAGGCTGATGGACCGAGGATATAGTTGTTGTTAGCTTTAATTTCTGTTATGTTTTTAAGTTCAAAGACTTCATGGCTCGACTTGAGCCTCTTTAATGTTTATGTAATGGGTTTTAAAGACATGAAAGTTGATTTGTAATCTGTTATAGAATTTTTCAATGGTTATCCACGCCATCTAAAATCTAGAACTTAGTTAAAAAAATTTCTATAAAGATGTAATTTCCAAAAACAAAAAAAAATGCACAATAGTAATGTTATGTTGTTAACCTATTTTCTGAATACATATGAATAAAGAGATTATCTTCTACCAATTTCTGAGTTGTTGAGTTATGGATGAAAATTATCTTTAATGGAAGAAATTTTGAATCAGTTATGTATGTGACCCGAGGATGAACTTAGTAATCCGCGAGCTGGTCACTCGAGGGAGAGTAGATTAAATAGATGATTATTTACTTCGTGTTGTTTTATTGCATGCATGATAATTACAAGTATAGTTTCTTGCACATGTTAATCTTGTAAAATTTGCTAATACAGTTGTTAGAGAGTCTGAAGTTTTGAAGCACTCAGCATCTATTCTTTTTGTAGTATGCTAGTTGTTGAGAAATGTTATTTGTTATGCTTAATTAGATTTTTCCTAGTTTATTCACAAGCTTTGCTACTTTTTTAGTTCATATTATTTTTTGTTTAATTGTTTCCATGCTTTCTTATTTAGTTATCATGTTTTCTAGGTTAGTCATTTTATGCTTTCTAGCTTAATGTATTTTCAGTTCTCTTTAAATTAAAATGTTTACCCGTAGATAGTTAGGTGGCCTTATGTTAGAATTTAATGTTAGAAAATAGAAAATATAAGGGAGATAATCAAGCCTTCCTCTTCTATTGCAAACTGCCTTGGACACTGCTCGATCGACATATTGAATTTTATCTTATAAAGTAATGGGACCTAACAACAACCTATCACTTTTTGGCATCATTGTTGAGGATTTCGTTTTTGCTTGAGTGTTAATAGGAGACCCCTCGAATACCTCTTTTAGGACAAAAATCCTATCTTCAGCTTCCTTTTTTGCATGGTTGGGAAAAGAGGTCCTCAAAAAATATTTATACCAAAACCCCCCCAAAATACGTACCCATCATACATAGGGAAGCCCAAGGCTCAGAGGACCACTTAGTTGATGAAATATTGGAGCCTAGTCTACCAGAGGATTTCCATTATCTTCCTGAAGACCATCCAACAAAACAACCCTTTATCCAAGAGATTATCCTAAAGGAACATGTTCCTCTGAACATCATGGGTGATCGTAGGGCTGAGGCTAACTGAAATAATGCCAACCGCAATAAAAATGATCCACAACCACCTTGAACATTCATGTATCCTATTACTCTGGACGCAAATGATGATACAACAATGAAAAACATCTCTCTAGCTTTCCTACCAACCTTTCCTGGTTTTTCCTTAGAAGACCTAGACCAGTTTCTTTTTGAATTCAAGGTGTTCTGCCAAACCTACGACTATAAAAATGATAACCAGAAACTAAAGTTGTTTCCTTCTACTTTGAAGGATACAACTGTGTGTTTGTTTATGGGATTATATTTAGGATCCATTATGTCTTGGGAGGACATGGAGAATGCTTTCCTACATAAATACTAGAGTTATTGTAGGGTGAGTGATCGAAAAGAGGAGCTATTTAAGCTAAGAAAAAATGAGGATGAGAGTTTGGAGGACTACCTAGACAGGTTTATTTTCTTGACTAAACGATGTGGTGAAGAGATCGTTAGTGATGAAATTCTCAAAACCATATTTCTTAAAGGACTCAGTGAGGATGCAAGGTGAAGCCTTGACTTAATGGGAAAAGGAGATGTGTCTCAAATGGTCCTGGATGAAATATGGAAATTATGTCAAAATTTCTCACGTACCCGTGGAGTAATTCACAAAACTACTCTTTTCAAAGGGTCCAATGACATAGGCAAGCTCCATGAGGAAATTTCCAACCTTAAAATGGACATACTCATTCAATTGAACACTACTTTGTATGGCATACAAGGTAAGACATGTAATCCTAAGACCTTGTCCATTTACTGTCCTAGATGCCAAAATAAACACCTATTGCAAGAATGTCCTTTAGACAAGGTTAATGTATGTCAAATTTGCAAACAAAATCATCCTACAAACTAGTTTGAGCTCCTTATTGATCTCAAGAATTCCAAGAAAAGGATTGCACATGTTGAGGAAGAGATAAATGTGATAAATCAATGCCAAGGAGGGAACTATCCTTATGGACAAAATTCTAATCTAGTTTGGAAACCTCAAAGAAATTGGGCTAGTAACCAATGGACCCCAGCATGGCCTCAACCACTACCTCAACAACCTAATTGGGGATCTCCCTATTGGAGACCCCCTGAGTGGGAAAACCAATCATGGGGAAATCAATAGTGGCCAAACCAAACTCAACAATAGTGGTACCCACAACATACTACTTCTCAATAGAATCAAGGGAAGAATTAGTTTTACACTGGCCCTTGTAGGAAACAACAACAAAATATGTTACCTCCACCTTAGAATCCTCCTCAGAATGAATAGATAAACTAGCCTTAGCTCCCAACGCAACCACTTCCAAATCCAAAGATAATCAACAAAATACTCCAGTATACCTAGCTAAACAAGATAATGTCATTGGACTTAATGCCATAAATTGTGGAAATGTTCAGTTGCACTTGGGTCAAACAATTCAACCTCCTACCATTGAAGAAATTGTAGACGAGCCTAATCCTAATACTTTTGAGAAGGAAATTCCACCAAATCATAATGTTTTCCCAAAGAGTACAGTGTCATCTTCAACAATAGGAGCTCCTAACTTACCTTAGGAGGAGGGGGAAGGTCAGTATCTCACTGAACTTAGAAAGGATACCTCTTCAAAGGAGTAAAATCAAGCACCATTTCTGGAGCAGTTGAAACTGACAACTTTGAAAGATACTATGGAAATGGCTTTGACGTCTGAGACTGTGTTAATTTAGGAGATCAAACAACTGCAAATAGAGGTTCCTTTGCTGCAAGCCATAAAATAAATTCCTAAGTTGAATCAGTTGATCAAACAATTGTGTATCAAAACCCCGAGGAGGAAACCAAAGAAAATAAATAATGTACACATTGATGGCTATTTAGCTGAATTTTTGTCTGGGAAGACCATCATCCAAAATATGATGACCCTGGTAGTCCACTCATAATAGTCACAATTAATGAAGTAGCAATATCCAATGCATTAGTGGATTTAGGAGCATCCATTAACATAATGACTATGGATGTAATGGAAAAATCAAGTCTTACTGATTTATGCCCCACAACTATATTCTTATAGATGGTGAATCAGTCCATAGCCATTCCAAAGGTCATTATTGAAAATGTTCTTATCAAAATTGATGGATGGGAATACCTAGTTGACTTTCAGGTCATCCAGTCGCTTACGCCTAAAGATAACTATCCGATAATTCTTAGAAGACCATGGTTGGCCACTATCATAGCTAAAATTGATTGTAGAGAAGGAGGAATGACCATTTCTCATGGTCTAGATAGTAAACATTTATTCTTGTACCCTCCTGCTAAGCCCACTAAATATAGCAAAGTCTGGGTTGATGAACCAAAAGATGTTAATAATAAGAATAGTTTGGCCTCGCTAGCTATGGTAGTCATTAAACAACATGAAGAAGAATTAGAGGATGAGTTAGTAAGTGATTTAGAGAATCTTGCCATATGTTCAAGTGATGAGGACATGGTGGATGCCCTGGAAATTCTAGGGCAACCGATTGATGTACATGGGATGGAACCGAATTATACTACTATGGGAATGTCATGCCCTTTGGCCAATATGATTCCCATAACTAGATATTTCTTTGAGGATATTACTAGATTTCATCGAATGATACCTCATATTTGTCCTCTCAACACCTTATTGTGACCAATTCATACTATCACTTTGACCTATCCAAGAAAAAAATCAATCATGTTGCTACCAGGAAAAACCTTAACATCAATAGTTGGCTGATAGAAGTAGAAGAGGATCGATTATTTAATGTGCTAGTAAAATAGTCTAAAGCTTTTGCTTGGGACTACATATACATGAGGGGAATCCATCCAAGTGTTTTCATGCATCACATTTATATTGATCTTAATATAAGACCTATACATCAACCATAGAGGAGACTCAATCTTGCATTAAAAGATCTTGTCAAAATTGAAATTGAGAAACTTCTCCGAGCAGGGTTTATTTATCCTATCTCCAACAGTAAGTGGGTGTCACTTATGGTTGTAGTGCCAAAAAAAAAATGGGAAGTGGATAATCTATGTAAATTATAGAGAACTCAATAAAGCCACTCATTGAGATTATTTTCCCTTACAATTTGTTGACCAGGTTCTGGACAATTTGGTTGGGAGGAAATATTTCTCCTTTTTGGATGGATTTAGTGGTTACAACCAAATTCAAGTAGCACCAGAAGAACATGATAAGACAATGTTTACTTGTCTCTGGGGCACATTTGTATATTGTGTTCTTCCCTTTGGACTTTGTAATGCTCCTGCAACTTTCAAGAGAGCCATTCTGGCTATATTCACTAAGCTTGTCAATGATTGTGTAGAATTTTATATGGATGAATTCACTGTCTATGGTTCAACCTATGATGAAGCCCTTAAGAAATTGGATAAAGTTTTAAAGGTTTCTGAGCATCATCAACTATCCCTTAGCCATGATAAGTGTCTAATAATGGTGGAAAAAGGAATAGTCTTAGGACATCATATATCCACGGAAGGAATACAGGTTGATCCCAAGAAAATTGATGTTATTCAACAACTAACTACTCCTCAGACCCAAATGGATGTTAGAAGGTTCCTTGGGCATGTTGGTTATTATCAGAGGTTTATAAAAGCCTTCAATAAGAAATTCTCCCCTATGTTTTCTCTTCTCCAAAAGGATGTAGAGTTTAACTAGACACCTGAGTGTCAAGTATCATTTGAAACTATAAAGGAGAAGTTTGTCTCTGCTCCTATCCTACGCGGACCAAACTAGAAAATTCCATTCCATATCTATGTCAATGCTTTGGATGACATAATTGGTGCAGTATTAGGGAAGGAAGATGAGAATGGGGGTAAATATGCCATATAATTTATTAGCAAGAACCTAACATCTGTTGAGAAGAACTACACAACTACAAAAAAAGAATTATTGGTTGTAGTTCATGCCATTAAAAAATTCTACCATCACATTACAGGATATAAAGTCATAGTTTATATAGATCATTCGGCTATGAAATACTTAATGAATAAACTTGTAGTTAATGGTCGAATCATGAGGTGGTTACTGCTCCTTCAGGAGTTCAATGTCACAATACTTGACAAGCCAGGGAGATTTAATGTAGTGGCAGACTTTCTGTCTCAGATTAAACAAGAAGATGGTGATTGTGCACTGGTGCAAGATGAATTTCCAAATGAAAATTTGTTTGCTATCTTGATAAAGACACCCTAGTTCGCTGATATTGCCAACTATTTAGCCGCTTCTAAAATACTGCTTGGTTTTACATCAAAACAAAGGAATCGACTTATCAGGGAGAGTGCACCATTTGAGTGGATTAATGGAATTTTATTCCACTATGGACACAATATGATCTTGAGAAGATGTGTCAGCGCTGATGAAACCTATAGTATTTTGAGGGCCTATCATGATGATCCTTTTGGGGGTCATTATTCAGAAAAATGAACCTCTCATAAAATTTTGGGTGCTCAATATTATTGGCCTTCAATGCATAAGGATGTTAAAAAGTATATTCATCATTGTGATGAATGTCAAAGAGTAGGAAGACCAACTGCTTCTGCAGAAATGCCCTTACAGCTCCAAGTTTTCCTTGAACCATTTGAAAAATGGGGGTTGGATTTTATTGGTCCCATAGATCCTTCCTCCCAAGGGAAAGAGTATATCCTTGTATGCACCAATTACCTAAGTAAGTGGGTAGAAGTTCAAGCCCTACGTATTGCTAGAGAGGAACAAGTTGCATATTTCCTCTATAATAAGATTTTTCTTAGGTTTGGAGCCCCGCGAACTATTGTTACAGATCAGGGACCCCAATTCATGTCTAAAGTTCTTCTGGCATTTACAAACCACTTTCAAGTAAGTCATAAGAAGTCTTCTCCCTATCACTCACAAGAAAATGGCCAAGTAGAAGTAACTAATAGGGAGCTAAAAAACATATTGACAAAAATAGTCTCTTGAGGAAGAAGAGATTGGGCTAGAAAATTGCTTGAAGTCATTTGGGCATACAATACGACATGGAAATCCACCACCGGATTCAGTCCCTATGAGCTCATTTTTGGGAAGAAGCCCCTTTTTCCCATTGAGTTTGAACTCCAAATTCTACCAACAACTATGGATTTGGGTCTAGATCTGAAACAAGCCCAAGTAGAATGAGCTCTATAGTTAAGTGAACTGGATGAGCTTTGTTTAAACGTTGTCCATCAAATCGAGTTGGTTGAACACCAGCAAAAAATTTGGCATGACAAACACATTAAAGAGAGAGAGTTCCATAACAATGAATGTTTCTTTCTATTTGATTCCAAATATATATATCACAAAGGGAAACTCAGGAATCATTGGCTGGGGCCATATTAAATCTATGAAGTCTTCTCGAATGGCACAATTCAACTAAAACCCATTGATGGGGATACATGAACTCTCTTAGTCAATGGTCATCACCTACACATCTACCATAAGCCTTTCAACAAAGAAGAATTTTCAAAATTGGTAGAAATTCAGGGAGAGATCCAATGCATTGAATCTGCCAAGGCAGAGTCCACCTAATATCATATACCTAAAAAAAATATAAAAAAAATAATAATAATAATATGAAATATTGTAATAAAAAGACATGTGTACCAATTGTTTTAAAGCATTTGTTTCATTAATTCTTATTTTTCAGACATAACTAGATGTTGTCCCCATTTTGCAGGACTTTTCATAAAGGAAGAAACAACTTCTGGAGTACCTATTGTTAGGAAAAATTCATAGCAGAACAAATTTTCCTAATGCCAAGTCTCAGAGGAGAAGAGAGATATTCCTTTTAATGTTTACAATTATAGTTCATTAAGACACACATGAAATAAAAAAACAAAACTAAGAAATAAACACATAACACAATTGACACCAGATTTATGTGGGAAAACCCTTACGGGAGAAAAAACCACCACACCAAAGAAAGATCACTTGTACTATAGTAATCAAATTACATACAAGTTACAGTCTCTTCTTTTCATATGACAATTCTATATCAGCAAAATTTCCCTGATCAACCTTGTATTGAATTACACTATTACAATGCATTCATTCATCATACAATGGAATTCACTCATTGATCATTTGACTAACCAACCCAACCGAACTAGACTAGATCCTTGACCAAATTGTTCATCACTTGCTCAAGCTATTTGTTCATTTCCCATACGAAAATGGTCTCAATCGGTTCTTATTTTGTATCGCTCATTGGTCCAAGACAGAACACATAGGACAAATGCTTGGTCAACAGATTTCAAATCTATCGCTCATCAATGAGACAACATAATATGTCGAACTAATGTTAGATTGTCCACAGGCTATTGCACATGGCACCAGCTCCTACCACTCAAACTTTGGTGAAGTCTCCCTGATCTCAAGAACATCGGCAAGACAATCGCTATCTCCAACACACTGGGAAGTCACACCAAACATTCATGTCTCCCCAATGACCCAACAAACACTAAGACTGTGCATATCGGCAAGAGTCATGCCAATCGCTCACCAGGAGCAGATCCATCAGTGAGAGAAAGACCATCAGCAAGAGATCAGGAGGTCACACTGACAACACAATTCTCCTTGATACGTTCATCACCAAGAGTCTCCCCGATGATCTTTGTTGCCAAGACATATGCCATCGGAGCAAGCTGGAGATGTCACCTTGACTATTTTGGTCACACCAATATCATCAAGACAACCACCAGGTCACATCGACATCGCCAAAACTTCTGCTAGTGGAGTGATTTTGAAAAGTCACTCTGATAGATCATGTCACCCGATGGTTCTCATTGCCAAGACAAATCCAAGGTCACAATGATCTGATTAGCTACTCATCGGCAAGACATTCCAAAGGTCTCACCGATATTTCTATTTCAAGAGTTCAATTTCAGTAAGCATTGAGGCACTTTTTCCAACAATCTCCCACTTGATGAAGATCTTACTGACACCTCTAAGCACAACAAAACTATTGAGTTTTATGGGAACCAAGGCCCATCAAACTGGTACACCATCTATACTTGTCTATGCTCACTGGTTTCATCAATGCATCTGCAACATTTTCTAGAGTATCCACCTTTTCTAAATAGGCCTTTCCATCCTCCACCATATCTCATACAAAGTGATACTACACATCAATATGTTTCGTCCTGGCATGGAAAGTAGGATTCTTTGCCAAACAAATAGCACTCTGACTGTCACAGTAAATTGTAATCTTCCCTGCATCAAACCCAATTTTAGAACAAAAATGTTTGAACCAAATTGCTTCTTTATAGGCATGAGTTGCTTCCATGTACTCAGACTCCATAGTGGACAAAGAAACTACAGCTTGTCGCTTGCTCATCTAAATAATTGCACCACCATTCAACATGAAAGTATATCCACTAGTGGACCTTCTATTGTCAATGTCTCCTACCCAATCAGAATCCAAATATCCATGAATGTTGAGAGTCCTCTATGATCCAACCAAATGTCCATGGTAACACAGAGCATAGTCTGAAGTTCCCCTCAGATATCTAAACACTCTTTTCACAACATCCCAATGTGTCCTTCTTGGGTTCGCCATAAATTGACTAAGACTCCCACTACTTGGGAAATTTCTATCCTTGTACAAACCATTGCATACATTAAACTGCCAACTGCACTAGCATAAGGCACTCTAGCCATGTCCTCAATCTCAGTAGGAGATTTTGGACAATATTCAATAGATAGCTTTGTTCCCTGCAAAAATGGAACAACTAGCTGCTTGCAATCATTCATACAAAATCTCTCAAAAAAATATTAATATACTTACTCTAGCTAAGCCAAAGCTTTCTGCCCTTTCTATCCCTAGTTATTTCCATCCCTAGAATATACCTAGCTGCACCAAGATCTTTCATTTTGAACTTTGCAGACAACTGAGATTTTAGATCAGAAATCATTAACATACTATTTCCTATGAACATCATGTCATCAACATAAAGAGAAATAATAAGAATCTGATCATTTTCAGTCTTGTAGTACACACAATTATCTGATTTTGATCTTACAAATCCCAAAGACAAAACAAATGTG
The DNA here is from genome assembly GCA_007115665.2 of Sequoiadendron giganteum. Lineage (NCBI taxonomy): Eukaryota > Viridiplantae > Streptophyta > Pinopsida > Cupressales > Cupressaceae > Sequoiadendron > Sequoiadendron giganteum. The sequence goes on along the minus strand of CM021102.1, from coordinate 184,764,321 downwards.
TCAAATTTATGGTACCACATCCTAGGTGATTGCTTCAAACCATACAGAGATTTTTTCAACTTGCAAACCGGATTTTGTTTACCATTTTCTCACAAAGTGCTCAAGCTAGGACATATAGATTTATTTTTCAAGATCACCATGAAGAAATATTGTCTTCACATCCATTTGCTCAATCTCCAAATCATATGTTGTAGCAAGTGATAAAATAAATCTGATAGATGTCAACTTTGCTACAAGAGAAAAAATTTCCCCATAATCATCCCTCTACCTAGGAATATCCCTTCACAACCAATCTCACTTTATTGTTTTCAACATAGCCATCTAGACCAATTTTATTTTTAAACACCCACTTGCAACCCATAGGCTTTCTACCTTTAGGGAATGGAACCAGATCCCAAGTATCATTTTTCCTTAATGATGCCATTTCTTCATTCATACCTTCCAACTAGGAATCTGAATCAGATATTTCAGTTGCCTCTTTTACATTCCTAGGCTCATCTGTGTTAGTAATCAAAGCATAGGCACAACTATAATCTAACATAGAGAATCCATACCTATCTGGTTGTTTCTTCTCATGTGTAGACCTCCTCATAGACTGAGGCTGAGGTTGTGGTTCTTCTTCTTGTTCATAACCCTCATAGCTGCTTGAACTCTCCTCAGTTTTAGGTACACTTTCAATGTGTTGTTCCTCTTTTCTTGGAGTTAGAGGTATATCAAAAAAATCATTCTTCTTTCCCTCTTCTTTCATCCCTAACTGCAGATCTACTAAAGAAGGTTTCAGTTCCAGGAAGATAACACTTCTGCTATACAATACCTTCTTAGACACAAGATTCCAAAGATTGTATCCTTTCACACCAAGGCCATACCCAATGAAGATACATTTTTTAGATTTGTTTTCCAATTTATATCTTTTCACATCTGGCACATAAAAATATTCTTCACAGCCAAAGACATGAATATGTCTAAGAGAGGGCTTCTTACCAGACCAAGCTTCCATAGGTGTTATATCAAGAAGTGTTGAAGAAGGTGATCGATTCAATAAGTAACATGTTGTATCCACAACCTCAGCCCATAAAATCTTCTCCAGACCAGCATTGCTCAACATACTTCTTGCCTTCTCCATCAATGTCTTGTTCAACCTTTCAACAACTCCATTTTGTTGTGGAGTGTAAGGTATTGTTTTATGACTCTTAATCCCATGGTATTTGCAATACATTTCAAACTCATTAGAACAAAACTCTCTGCCATTGTCAGTCCTTAAACACTTTATTTTTCTTCCAGTCTAATTTTCCACAAGGTTTTTAAATTTCTTAAAATGACTGAACACTTTTGATTTAATTTTTTTAAAATAGGCAAATGCCCTTCTCGAATAATCATCAATAAAAAAACATAATATTTAGACTTCAATAATGAAGGAACATCCATTAGACCACACACATCAAAATGAATATAATCTAGAACACTAGAAGATTTATGAGGACTAGAGTAGAATGAAACATAGTGTTATTTTCCATATATACAATGGTCACAGAATTCAAAATCGAGATATAATCATCAAGCCCCTTAATCGGGTTTTTATTCATCAAGGCTTTCAAAACTTTTTCACCAATGTGACTAAGCCTCTGATGCCAGAGCATAGTCTTTTCTGCTTGAAGTTTCAGTTCCAAGGAATTTTCTCCAATAGGAACATTTTCATTTGTCTCTTTAAGAATAGCCTTCTATGACTTTGCAGAGACACTATTGCTTTGAATAGCCAGTGCATCCAACTTGAACAAAGTACCGATTCAGACATGCTTAGCTAGCGCCATCGAGCCTCTAGTCATTTTATAGCCATTTCTAGAGAAAGAGACTTGCACTCCAACATCATTCAACTTGCTTACAGAAAGTAAATTCTGAGCTAGACTTGGTATATGCAATATGCCATCAAATCCCTTAATTCTACCATCAAGCAACTGAATTCTGACTCTTCCACATCTAGCTATCTCTAGAGATGAATCACTTTCCAGATACACCTTTCCACCATCACATTCTTCATACTTAGTAAACTATTCTCTATGAGATGTCATGTTAAATGATGCTCCAAATTCAATTAGCCATACATCATCTGATGCCTGAGTTGCCAAGGCTGCAATAAAGGCATCTACATCACTCTGAGAAGAATCATTGTCAGAAGAATTCTTCTTCCACTTTTTTCTCCTCTTTGTAATCCTTTCAGACATGACCAAGCTTCCCACAGTTCCAACACTTCACCTTGGACTTCTTACTAGGAGACTTTGATCTCCCTTCTACTTTCAATTTGGACTTCTTGTCCTTTTTGTTTCCTTTTTCCTTTGATCTTCCTCGAACAATAAGAGCCTCCTTCACCATCTCAGAAGATTTCCTTCTCATCTCTTTTGATAACAAAGAAGCAACCACATCCTCCATTTTAAAAGTGGTTGTCATTATCCCAATTGCCATCACCAAGTGATCCCAAGAATCTAGCAAAGAACAAAACAAGAGCATACAACGATCTTCTTCTTCAACCTTCACACCTACAGATGTTAACTGAGCAATCAACATGTTAAAGGTATTTAAGTGATCGATCACATACATTCCTCCCTCCATCTCCAAAGAGTACGAATTCTTCCTCAAGAACAACTTATTTACCAAGGACTTGCCCTAATAAATACCTCCCAGTATTTTCCACAACGTAGAGGCGGTCTTCTCTTCATGAATGTTTAGGAGAAAAGAGTCTTATCAACCCTTTTTCTTTTTGATCTACGAGATCCCAATATTCTTGCTTCATGGTTATAGGTTTCATTCTAGACATAGCAATCCAAAGATCACAATCCACCAGCAGGTCTTCCATTTTAAGTTTCCACAACTCAAAATTGTTGCCATTGAATTTCTCAATTTCAATCCTTCCAGACGTACTTGTCATTGCCATCTTAATCTATAATTAGAAAAATTCAAGACTTCTACAATACTCCCACTGGACATAAATTGAAACAAAAAACCAATCTACCCACAAGGATAACACAACTGGTCAGGCTCTGATACCACTTGTTAGGAAAAATTCAATAGCATAACACATTTTCCTAATGCCAAGTCTTAGAGGAGAAGAGATATATTCCTTTTAATGTTTACAATTACAGTTCATTAAGACACACATGAAAGAAAAAGAAAAAAATTTAGAAATAAACACATAACATAATTGACACCAGATTTACGTGGGAAAACCCTTACGGGAGAAAAACCCACCACACCAAAGAAAGATCACTTGTATTAAAGTAATCAAATTACATACAAGTTACAGTCTCTTCTTTTTAGATGACAATTCTATATCAACAACATTTCCTTGATCAACCTTGTATCAAATTACACTATTACAATGCATTCATTCAATATACAATAGAATTCACTCACTGATCATTCGACTAACCAACCCAACCCAACCAGACTAAAACCTTGACCAAACTATCCATCACTTGCTCAAGCTATCTGTTCATTTCCCACAAGAAAATGATCATAGTAGTTCAACTGCCCAATCCGTTCACATTCTGTATCACTCATTGGTCCAAGAAAGAACACATAGGACAAACACTTGGTCAACCAATTTCAAATCTATCACTCATCGTTGAGACAAAAAATGTGTCGAACTGATGTTAGACTATCCATAGGCTATCGCACACAACACCAACTCCTATCGCTTAGACTTTGGTGAAGTCTCCCCGATCTCAAGACCATCGGAGAGACAATCGCTATCGCCAACACACTAGGAAGTCACACCAAACATTCATGTCTCTCTCATGACCCAATAAACACTAAGACCACACATATCAGCAAGAGTCACGCTGATCGTTCACCAGGAGTAGATCCATTAGCGAGAGAAACACCATCGATAGGAGATTAGGAGGTTACACCGACAACACAAGTCTCCCCGATGTGTTCATCACCAAGACTCTCCCTGATGATCTTAATTACCCATACATATGCCATCAAAGTGAGTTGGAGGTGTCAACCTGATTGTTTTGTTCAAACTGATATTGCCAAGACAACCACCAGGTCACGCTGACGTCGCCAAGACTTCTATTGTCGGAGTGAGTTTGAAAACTCACTCTAATAGATCATGTCACCTTGATGGTTCTCATTGCCAAGACAGATCCAAGGTCATAGCAATCTAATTAGTTGCTCATCGACAAGACATTCCAAAGGTCTCACCGATATTTCTCTTTTAGGAGTTCAATGTCAGTAAGCATTGAGGCACTTTTTCCAACACCTATTCTAGATGCTTTGAAACTTAATGACCCAGATGCTCTGGAACTTGTATCTCAATTCATCGCGTCAGACGATAGATCCTATAGAATGGTGTTTGTTGGAGAGATGCTCCTAAAGTTCAAATTCATACCCAACATTTTTTCTTCTTTTTGGCTGCATCTTTCAATGATGCTCTAAAATCTTCCCTCGGTTGCTGCTTTGGCTGCATCTTTCAATGATGTTGCAGAATATTCCTTCCATTGCTGCTCTGGGTGCATCTTTCGATGATGCTCTAGAATCTTCCTTCAGTTTCTGCTCTGGCTGCATCTTTGGACGATGCTCTGGAATCTCCCTTTGGTTCTTGTTTTGGTTACATCTTTTGATGATGCTCCAGAATCTTCCTCTAGTCGTTGCTCTGGTTGCATCTTTCAATGATGCTCTAGAACTTTTACATCTTCTATGTTTTAGATTCATGCCATCAAGCGTGCTCCAGAACTTAGTCATAGGTTTCGAGCACATGTTGAAAAAAGTGCTTCGGAACTTATTTGTCTTCATTCCACCACCTTTTTCCATTAAATTTGAGTTTCCACGATGCTTTGATTATCACAAGTATTTTAGTTATAAATAAGCCGCCATCTTTTTATCATAAATGGATGTTGCCATGATAGTTTGTCTTCATTAATGACTTCATCGTTTGCAAGCTTCCTTCTCATATCATAATAACTTTACTATCACCTCAACCATTACCATCTCATCATCCTGTCAAATAAGTAAAGTTATGAGATCTTTGAGTGATCATAGAATGCAAGTAAGTACCAAATTTTTCTCTAAGTAAGTAGTTATTTTTGAGTAAAGTGTAATTAATTGGCACAATTTTTCCCTTCCTAATTTAGTAACCTGTGCCACTCGACGATCAACTGTTAGTATGGAAATATTTTTGCACTCCTCCATGCAAATTAACATCATTGCATAATAATCTCCGAGTAAGACAAATAAATAATTACAGTTTGATTATATTTTTAAAAATAGTTGTTCACAAGCTTCTTGCACTGTTGAATTCTTCAGTAGGGTGACAGATAAGAGATAGAAAATGGGGGGCGCAAAGAAGAAATCAAAGACGACTTCAATAGAAAAGTTATTAGGATTAAGCAATATTTATGGTTTGTTTGAGGAAGTGTGTTGGTTATATTTTATCAAGAAGTTCGAGGGATATAATGAAAATATGGTGAATTCATTTGCAGAGAACTACTCAAATGGTTAGGTGACACTTCATGGAAAATGCTTCAAGGTGAGTCCAAAAATCATCTCTCATCTATCAGGGTTAGATAATTCTAGCATTAAATTATCAGAAACCTGTCATATCACCTATCAAAAATTATCTGAATTATTCCTTAGAGAGGGAGACCCTCAACCTATGATAGTCATTAGCACTAGAGGGAAAAATAAAGGGTTTCAATGAACCTCTATTTTAGAACCCTCGGGAAAAACGGTTGCTTGGATTATCAAATATTTTACCTGTGAAGGTCAACTCACTACTATGGTAGGTCCCGCATTTTGCATGTTAATCCATTTATGCCATGGAAAATAAAACCCTACCCTTAGGGTGAATTTTCCTCACTTCTTGAATGATTCTGTTAATTCCTCCATCGAAAGATACAAAACTGGGTCAGGTTTATTAAAAAATCATGGGTTATTTCAGTTAATTTGCAAATATCATTCCCGTAAGAAACCTGAAATCAAGTGGGATAAATTTTTATGGAAATTCGAATAGTCTTCGGCTAAAAGAAAATCAATACCAAGGGAATTGTCTAAACAAGTTCCTTCACCTTTCAGAGCAATTTCCCCCGAGGGCTCTCGAGCTCTTGAAGCTCAAATTCCCACAACCGCTGGTGAAGAAGTGTTAGAATCTGTAAATGAAGAATTTAAAACCCTTGATCAGCCTGAAGGATGTTGAAATTATTTATCCAAATGTGAGCATTCCCCTGAGGAAAAGAAAAAGAAAAACACTAGTCACTTTCCAGAATATTCCTCCTTTGAGGAGAAGCAAACGGTTATCCTCTAAGTCCACAAAAACCCTAGTGCAGAGTGTAGGAAGTAGTGCAAAGAAAAAGAAGTCCAAGAAACAAAAAGAGCCCATAGAAACTTCTAATCCTACCAATAATGTGGAAATGTCTCTAGAAAAAGAAATCTCTGATGAAGAAATGTCTTCCCATCTAGGGAATGAAAAAGAAACTCTTACTGAGGAAATACCTTCCCACTCAGAATATGTAGAAGAAGCCCTTGTAGAGGAGATTAAGGAAAAAGAAAAGGAACAATCCCCACATCCTATGGAAGGTGAAGATAATATTTCAAGACACTTATCTCCCATTGTAAATAGAATTGTTGAGACTATTGAAATTGAGAATGCTAATGCAGAGTTGGAAAAACTCAAATTAGAAATTGATGAGCTGAGAAGTCAATTGTACAAAAAAAAGGAACAAATTGAACTGCAACAAGAAGAAATAACAATACATGTTGTTGTGATAGGAAAAAGAGACCAAGAAACTCAGAAGTTGAAAATACAGATACAAGAGAAGGATATAGTCATCAATGAATTACAAACACAAATTCATAATGGTAACCCAGAAAATAGGATACATAGTGCTGATCTGTCTGAAAAGGATAAAGAATTTGAAGGCTTGAAAAATAATTTTATGCTTATGTTTTCAGCTTTTGAGTAAGAAAAGAAAAGACAAAAAGAAGAATTGAATGCTTCCCTTAGTAGAATTATGGAATTTGAGCAAGAATTGAAGGAAATCACCAGTAAGCCAATGGTAGAGTCAAAAGGAATCCAGACTGAACCCACTATAAATGAGTGGTTCCAAGTTCAAATTCCTCCATTATTAACAAAATGGATGAAATAGTGCTACTTCCTAACAAATGCCAGGATTGAAAATTATAAGTTAAAAATGGAAATGGTATTATTGAAAGAATCATTTCATGAAGCCTATAGGGGAAAGCATGATGCATGTCTGATGGCAGAATATTTATTATAATGCAGAAGACCATCGAGATTATATTCAATGTTCCTAAATGAACAATGGTTAAGAAGGAAACTACTAAGAATCTATAATGATCAGGCATATGAACCTAATGATAAAGAATTTGTTAAAATATTTGCAGAATCAACTCTTGAAGATCATGATATGCTATGTGAATTCTTTGTTCATGATCTTATATTAGAAAATCATACTATTTTCTTCATTAATTTTTTTGTTGGAGAAGTACAACTGAGGTCTTTGTTGTCCACTATGCGTAATCATATTCATTGGTAGGAGTGTAATAGGGAGTATGCTCAAGCCAAAAAATTGTGCACCTTCAAATGGTATCCCCTAATAGTAGACCTATAGATTTTAAGGCTACCTTCTTAGCTCTTTCATTAGATGAGCAAATGAAAGGAAGATATGATGGAAGTCTCCGACTCTTCTATAACCATTACATGGAACATGGGTAGAAGTTGATTGGAAAATATTCACACTCTTGCGAAGAAAGATACACTCCATTTCTAGCATATCTAAAGAAAAGAGAGTTAATATCTCCTCTTAACATTCAATGGTCCTTCATAAGGGTAGATTCTTTGGCTAAAATCTTGAAAAACCTCCAAATAGACTCGATAGGTATGAGGTATAGACTTCCCTTGTTGCTTAGTTCACCCCCTGCTTTCCACATTAACACATATCAAAATGATAAGGTTTTTAAGGAATGGCAAGAGGGAGATTCTTTTCATAGGAGCTTCCTCCATGAACCTATAAATTTTGATAAAACAACAAAATATTTGATGATATTAGTGCCAGGTATGAAGAATGCAACAGAGGATAGGGCTATAGCCAAGGGGTAGGAGAACTTGCCAAGAACTAGGAAGGGGAGGAAATGATGAGGTAAAAATAACCTCATCATATTAATACAAGGAAGGCCTATTCATATGTGCAAAATCCTCATCCTCTACCAATTAATTAAACTTTAGGAGAAATAATTGCTTGTCTTTTAAGGAAAAATTATACAGAATTTATTTCTTATGATTTGTTGAAGTATTTTACCAATAAAGATTTAATGGGTTGTTTTGAGTCTTTTGTAGGATAATAATTGGACATCATGCAACAGTTGGAAAGCATTCAGCCAACATGTTCTATAGAGAAGATCGAAGATATGCACTGGAAACTTGCTCTAGAACTTTAGGTTGATGGATCGAGGATATAGTTGTTGTCAGCTTTAATTTATGTTATGTTTTTAAGTTCAAAGACTTCATGGCTCGACTTGAGCCTCTTTAATATTTATGTAATGGGTTTTAAAGACATGAAAGTTTTTTTGTAATCTGTTATAGAATTTTTCAATGGTTATCCACACCATCTGAAATCTAGGACTTAGTTAAAAAATTTCTATAAAGATGTAATTTCCAGAAATAGAAAAAAATGCACAATAGTAATGTTATGCTGTTAACCTATTTTATGAATACATATGAATAAATAGATTATCTTCTACCAATTTCTGAGTTGTTGAGTTATGGATGAAAATTATCTTTAATGGAAGAACTTTCAAATCAGTTGTGTATGTGACCTGAGGACAAACTTAGTAACCTGCGAGTTGGCCACTCGAGGGAGAGTAGATTAAATAGATGAGTATTTACTTCCCATTTTTTTATTACATGCATGATAATTACAAGTATAGTTTCTTGCACATGTTAATCTTGTAAAATTTGCTAATACAGTTGCTAGAGAGTCTGAAGTTTCAAAGAACTCACTATCTGTTCTTTCTATAGTATGCTAGTTGTTAAGAACTGTTAATTGTTGTGCTTAATTATATGTTTCTTAGTTTATTCACAACCTGTGCTACTTCTATAGTTCATACACTTTTTAGTGTAATTGTTTCCATGCTTTCTTATTTAGTTATCATGTTTTCTAGGTTAGTCATTTTATGCTTTCTAGCGTAATGTATTTTCAGTTCTCTTTAAATTAAAATGTTTACCAGTAGATAGTTAGGTGGCCTTAGGTTAGAAGTTAACATTAGAAAATAGAAAATCTAAGGGGGATAATCAAGCCTTCCTCTTCTATTGTAAACTACCTTGGACATTGCCTGGTCGACATATTGATTTTTATCTTCTAAAGTAATGGGACCTAACGATAGCCTATCAAGCCCTCTAGTAGTGAGCCTTTTGATTCCAATATTTCATTACTACTATATTGTGAGTTAATCCTCATCGTGGTTTTTTTCCCTCATTGGGTTTTCCATGTAAACCTAGTGTCTCTAGTGTTGCATTTCTATTATTTGTATTTTTATGTTCATACTTAATAACAGATTGAAGATAAAGTGGAATTGATTAAGTTAATAAAGAATTTGATACAATTGAATCATCCCCCTCTCAGTTGTCTTGTGCATTTCAACAATTGGTATTAGATCTTGGTTCCTCGATGAAAATCTTAACTGCTTGAGGTAAATCAGATGGCGCACAAGTTGTAGCTTCCTATTTTTGATGGACCTGATTATAGTGACTGGAAAGAGAAGATGAGGAATTATCTGATTTCACTCAATTTTAATACCTAGAAAGTTGTGGAGATAAATTATGTGATTCTAGCAACCGAACCTTCCTCTTCTGATGAGGTTGCACCTTTTCAAGAGAATGAAAGAGAAAAAATTTCTATCTTTAGTGCATTATCTAAAATTGAAAGATCAAAAGTTATTTCTTTAACTACTACAAATGAAATATGGGAAAAACTAAAAGACATTTATGAAGGAAATGAGAGTAAAATTTTCAAGGAAAATCATTGCTAAGAAATTTTTTAAGAATCTACGAATGGAAGATGGAGAAGATATTGCAAGCTATTATTAGAGAGTTGAAACTATAGCAATTGAAGTCAAAAACCAAGGTGGTACCGTGTTAGATGAAGTATAATTGAGAATATCTTGATGACCTTACCAGACAAATACAGTGACAAAGTATCTACACTTGAAGAACAATATGATCTGAAGAAATTCACTAAGGAACATCTATTTGGTGTCTTGACTGCATTTGAGATGAGAAAATTTTCAAGAGACAAAGAGAATATTGAAACAACCTTTAAATACATGAAGATGGAAGATAAAGATGATGATGAAGATGTAGAAGATTTGGAAGAAAATTTCACAAGGAGATTGAAGAAAGGTACTGGTAAATATAAAGGTAAGTTTCGCTTTAAGTGTTTTAGTTGTGGAAATATTGGTCATTATGCATCAAAATGTCCTAATAGAGCTACACAAAAGAAGAATAAGGATAATAATAATAATTACAAGGATAAGAAGGATAGGAAGTTAAAGAATTTGTATTATGTTAAGGAAGATGAAATAATTTTTGATGATGAATTTGACCTTGAGGAAGATAAAGATGAATGTTTGTCTTTAGCTCTGGATAAGAAATGTGCAAAAGAACCTAGTCCGGAGTGCAAGAAGAATGAATTAGGAGGTACTTTGGTAACTGCTTTTCATGCCAGACAGGATGAAGACTTTTGGGTGATTGATAGAAGATGTTCAAATCATATGACTAAAGATAAGAGTAATTTTACTAAACTTGAGAAGTATGATGGAGGTCTCTTCATGTTTGGAGATGATTCTAGTGCTAAGATTGTTGGTAAAGGAACAATTAGCTTTGATGGAAAACATAACACTGATGATGTCTATTATGTAAATGGTCTAAGGTATAATATTTTAAGTGTTAGAAAAATATGCAGCAAGGGTTTTAAGCTTGTGTTTCAAGATAAAACTTGTGAGATCAAAAAAGGATCTGGAGCTATGGTTGTGGCTGGAAGAACTCATGGAAACATCTATCAACTCAAAGGTGGTGATGGTCAATGTTTTGTTTCCCAAATTAGTGAGAGTTGTCTTTGGCACTAAAGGATGGGACATGTGAATTTTGATAATCTGGTTAGGATCAATTCTAGAGAAGTTTTGAGAGACCTGCCTAGAATCATAAAACCTTTGAATTAAATCTATAGAAGTTGTTAGATGGAAAAATAGACAAGGAATAGTTTTAAGACAAAGGATCAATCATCTACCAGAATGCTAGAATTAATCCATACATACCTATGTGGTCCTATAAGAACAGGAAGCATGAATGATGATAGGTACTTTATGCTTTTAATTGATGATTACTCTAGGATGACATGGGTTACATTTATTAGAGAAAAGTCTCAAGCTCTTGACAGATTCAAAATGTTTAATGAAAGAGTAGAAAATGAAGTAATCCTGAGGATAAAATATTTAAGATCTGATAGAGGTGGAGTGTTTACATCTGGTGAGTTCAATGATTTCTATGAAGAACATGGTATAAAAAGACATTATTATGCTCCTAGAACCCCACAACAAAATGGAGTTGTAGAAAGGAAGAACTGGATTGTGCAAGAGGTTGCTAGAACTATGACGAAAGAAGAAAATGTTCTTGATATGTATTGGAGAGAAGCCATTCACACTGTTGTTTACATTCTTAATAGAGTTCAAGTCAGAGGTAACAACACTAAAACTCCTTATGAGTTATGGAATGGTAAGACTCCTACTGTGAAATACTTTAAGGTATTTGTAAGTAGATGTTACATTAGAAGAGATGAAGAAAATATTGGAAAATTTAATGCTAGATGTGATGAAGGAATTTTCCTTGGATATTCAAATAACAGTAAGGCTTACAAATGTTTTAATAAGCGACTGAGAAAAATCATTGAAAGTACTAATCTGAAGGTTGATGAAGCTATGTATAGACCAATGGAGATAAATGAAGTTGAACTCGATGAGCCTATCTGTCTGCAAATACAAGAAGAAGAAAAGGAAGAGAAATAGAAAAGTGAAGAAGAGGAAGAAAATCTAGAACCTACACCGAAGACTCCTAAATATGTTCAGAAAAATCATATGGAGGAACAGATAATTGGAGACAAAAGTGAAGGAGTGAAGACAAGAAGCAAAGTGGTTGAGGTAAACTTATGTTTACTTTCTGAAATATAACCTAAGACTCCGAATGAAGCATGTGATGATGATGGGTTAGAGCAATGAAAGAGGAATTACAACAAAGAGAGAAGAATGAGACATGGGAACTAGTCCCTAGACTTGCAAACAAGAATGTAATTGGTTCTAAATGGGTATTCAGAAAAAAAAAATTAATGAAGATGGTGAAGTGGTAAGAAATAAAGAAAGACTTGTATGTAAAGGATATTCATAGGTTGAAGGAATAGATTTTGAAGAAAATTTTGCACCTATAGCAAGAATAGAATCCATTCAGATGTTCTTAGCATTTTCAGCTCATAAAGACTTCAAATTATATTAGATGGATCTCTTATATGTATTTTTGAATGGAGAACTAGAAGAAGTGTATATGGAGCAATGAGAAGGTTTTTCATTGTTAGACAAACCAAACATGGTTTATAAGTTAAAGAAAGCATTAAATAGACTAAAGCAAGCTCCCAGAGCTTGGTATTGTAGATTGCATAAATACTTGACAAAGAAATGATTCAGCAAAGGGTCCACAGATAGTTATCTTTACTTCAAGGTTTAGAGAGACAAGATATTGATAGTTGTGGTCTATGTTGATGACATCATTTTTGGTGGTAATGAAGGTATGTGTAAGTTGTTTTCTGAAGAGATACAAGAATAATTTGAAATATCTATGATTGGCGAACTGAATTTATTCCTTGGGATTCAAGTTATTCAAACTGACAAAGGGATATTCATTTCATAATCTAAGTATGTTAAGGAATTGTTAAAGAAGTTTGGGATGGATGACTCCAAACTGGTATGCACTCCTATGGTAACTGGATGCAAGTTAAGTAAGGATGATGAATCTACTAGAGTTGATCAGAGCATATACAAATCCATGATTGGTGGAATTTTGCATCTTACTACTCTGACCAGAAATTATGCATGTAGTATGTTTAGTTGCAAGATTTCAAGAAGAACCAAAGGAAGCACATGTTAAAGTTGTGAAGAGGATATTCAAATGTCTTAAAGAAACTCCAGACTATGGGCTATGGTATCCAAAGGACACTAATTTCACTTTGAGTGCCTAAACTAATGTTGATTGGGCTAGATGTGTAGATGAACAAAAAAGTACAAGTGGAGGAGCATTCTTCCTTGGAGGAAGATTAGTTTCATGGTTGAGAAAGAAATAGGATTTAGTTTCTTTATCCACTGTAGAAGCATAATATATTGCAGCAACATCCTGTTGTACACAAGTAATTTGGATGAAGCATAATTTGATGGACATAGGTGTGGTAAGTGATGAACCTACTTCTATCTATTGTGACAATATAAGTGCTATTAAAATTTCAAATAATCCAGTGATGCATTCTAGAGAAAATCATATATCTATCAAGTATCACTTCTTAAGGGAGAAAGTATTGAGGAATGAAGTTAGACTTGAATATGTACCTACCAAAGGAAAAGTTGTAGACATATTCATTAAGGCCATTCCAAAGGATACCTTTGAGTATCTCAGAGGGAAGTTAGGGATTTTTGCCCCTCCTTTTAACTAGGTGTAGATGGAGGTGCATCAGTCTAGTGGATTCACAAACCTTCTTTGTTTTGGACTGATGATTGAGGTCTACTCTTCAGGGTGAGTAGAGAAGTGCATTGTTGCAGTATGTGATGTGGATGTAATCCTTAGGGGGAGTGAAATTTTTTTTTTATGTCCTTTTCCATTTATGTCAAAGGGGGAGAGAGAATCATGTGAAAATTGTATGGTTGGCAGGTTGTTTCTTCTGAAAAAATGTAGGATGTGGGAAAGAGAATCATGTGAAACTTTTATGCTTGGCAGGTTGTCGCTTATAAGAATCATGTATGTTGTCTTTGATGGTTTTTCACATCATGTGTTTCCATCAATGATAAAGTGGGATATTTTTGCAAGTATTGATGTGTTTGGTGGTGTTTTCATTAATGTTTCCATTGATGTCAACACTATACAGGTTGAGTAAGTTGTTTTTTGCCAAGTGCTTTTGAGAAAATTTGAGAAATAATGAAAGTTGTGTTGAAGTGTGTTATGAGCGTGCTCTAGTATCGTGGTCTCCATTGCTCTTGTGTTGACCAAATTCCTATGTGGATTTATAGGTGTTTTCATAAGATAAAATGTATTATATATTCCAAGTTTCAACTTCTAGTTTGTTGGAGAGAAAAAATTATGTTCACTGGTGTGTGAACTGGTTTGTCAGAGTTATCTAGCTATTGACTGGGATAAATTTTTTGGCTCTACAGTCTCCTAATAATTAGCCTCAAATCTTGTGGATCTGGGAGATTACTCTGTCTGAATATCTTTGGGTTCTGACAAATTTTCTTGTGGTTTGGTGCTCTATAAGACATGATCCAGAGTCTTCTATGCAAACAAAGTTTGTTGAAGTTGTTGCAGATGTATCTGATTTGTTTTCAAAGATGGTAAAATGACTAGTGAAGCATGTTGAAAAATCCACATGTGTTTATCTTGCTGGAGATGTCTATACTTCAAAGTTCATTAGTGTTTTCATTAGGTTTGGCCGACCTGGTGTCTACACATTAAATTTTGTGTTTGCATCAACTTGAGGAAGTGTATGTGTGATCCAAGATGTTGTTTGGGTCCTAAATTAAATATGTATTTGGTCCACTCACATTCTTATCCACCATAGGAATGTTGAGTAGCTGACCTAGTTTGAATTTTTTGAATGAAATTGTATAGCCAACCTAGGAGAATGTTCTTGAGGTTGAAGATGGTATAAATAAAAGATAAGTTGTAGCGAATTTAATATCCATCCACCATTCGATCTGAGTAAGAGAAGAGTGTGCAAAAAAGTGCAAAAAAGAAGAGTGTGGAAGAGCTAATTGTGGCTACAATACTTCATTGTATTTATGATCAAGTTGTGAAGTGTGTGGAACTCCTAGTGGTAGATCATTATCTATTTCTTTGTGTTTTCTATAGGTAGTGAGCCTCTCTTTATGGACAGTGAGTCCTAAGGTAGTGAGCCTTTGTATTTGGGTAGTGAGCCCTCTAGTAGTGAGCCTATTATATATGGTATTGCATTACTACTATACTGTGAGTTAATCCTCACCGTAGTTTTTTCCCTCAATGGATTTTCCACTTAAATTTGGTGTCTCTGGTGCTGTGTTTCTGTTATTTACATTTTCATGTTCATACTTAATAACAAATTAAAGATAAAGTAGAATTGATTAAGTGAAGAAGCAAATAATTTGATATAACTGATTCACCCCCCTCTTAGTTGTCTTGTGCATTTCAACAAGTTATACTACACACTCAAAACATAGCCCGCACATGACAACCAAAATTTGAAAAAAAAACATACTTTAAGGAGAGGGACCACAAATTAGGTAACAATTAGGAAATGATGATCTATTATGTTTACCAAACACACAATGCTCACAATAATCATTTTTTCCAACAAAATAATCATAAATATTGTCAACCAACTTTTTATTCAAAATTATCTTAAGACCCTTTTCACTTATGTGACCCAATCTATGATGCCAAAATATACATGCATTTTTTAGTTTTGGTTACATTGGTAGAATTAAAAAAAGTGGAGGCATTCAGCCTAAAAAAAGTCCCTATTTGATATCCTTAAGCAATCACCAAACTCCCTCTTACCAATGTACAACCAGACTTATCAAATTTTACATGCGTTCTAGAATCATTCGACTTGGATGCTAGAAGTAAATTTCTCTCAAGTCCTGGAATATGTAAAACATCATTATTGGTTTTAACCCTTCCATCACTGAAACAAAACTTTACCTTTCCCTTATGAATATTTGTCTTTGTATTTTTATCACCACGAAAAAGTTATCCCCCATCACAAGTTGTGTAGACACTTAAAAATGTCTTGAATGGTATTATACACTTGAATATGATATATTAACATTGTTTCATCTTGAATGGCATTACACACTTGAATATGATATATTAACATAGTTTCATCTTGAAATCCATCTTCTTTTCACTTGTTTAATTAAATAAACCTAAATATTTAATTAAATGTGTCATTTTCATCTATTAATCTAATTGACCTAATTAGGTTAATTCACCACCTCTCACACTAGCATTTCACCTAATTTAATCAAATAATGAAAATTATTTAACTTAACCCCTAAGTCCTCTTATTCAATTAAATAACCTTAAAATATTTAATTAAATATCATATTTACATCCCCCTTTTCATTAAATAAACTAATAAATTAATGAATATCATATTATTCTCCATCTTACACTTTCAAATTTAGTTTTAATTAACTAGATTGCTAATTTCCCTCCACCCACTTGCATAGGGAATATTTCAAAGTTGTTACAAAGTGTGTTTGTTGAAATAATTCTCAACCCTTGATCTTTCCTTGATCCATGTGATCTTTTATTCTCATACATTGATTAGAATCTATGATCCATGTGCTCACGCTTCATTCATTATTGACCATTGATTGATCAAATTGATCTAAGCCCTTGATTTTTCATTTGCTTTCCTATAATTAGATCACTATTTGGAGAGAAATGGATCCATCTTTTAATATAAAAGTCATGATGTTGAAACTCTCACTCACTTGCATCCATATTAAGCACTTTAAAAATTTTATTTTAGTATTCATCCATATTTATCTTAAGAATCCATTAATGGCTTCCATCGTAACTTAGTTTGCAAACATTTTAGCATAGTTTTCTTTAAATGTATTTTATCTTTGAGATTTGTTTGTATTTAGCATAAATTTGCATCCATTTTTATCAAGCATCCTAGCATTTAGAACTCATCTCATCACGTTAAACTAGCTTTGCATCACATTTTACTGTTGGATGTTGTGGTTGTGTTGCTGATATGTGGTTGCCATTAATGTCAACACTATTAGCATTGATGATTCTGAAGGTTGTATATGTCGATGAGATTGAGAAAATTGTAATAAATATAATGCAGACAGTCTATGAAGTTGTGATGATCAGAAGTATGGAAAGTTATGTGCATTGATATTATAGAGGCATGCATTAAAGGGGTTTTTGTTGAGCTTGTCTAGTATGTTGTCTGAAATTTTTAGTGGTACGCATCAAGAATTGAGAAATTTATGAAATTTTGTGTTCCTACAGTTATTTAGTTACTGTAGCAAGTGTTTCTGGAAGATGGGGTTGCAATTCTAGTGAATTGAGTTGTTGCGTATGTTCTTGATATATTCAATGATGTTTCTAGAGCATGCTCTATCAATGTGGTACATTTGCATTGATTGGTATGTTCATGATTAAATATTTTTCCTTGTGTTTTCGAAGTTTTCATGTTCTTGGCCGAAATGATGGTGGTAGCGTGTTGTGGATTCTTATGGATTAATATTGTATTATTTGGCATGTTTGAGGATGTTGATTTAGGTCCTCACTATGTTGTGACTAACTTAGGTTGGTGCACATTAAGATTTGTTCATGTACTGAGGCCGACACATTGTAATTAATTTATTCTTTATTTGTGGCTTATAGAGTTGTTGATGTAAATCCATGTAGCAGATATATAAGAGAAATTGTATCTTCATTGTAAAAGGGGTGTATGTGTATGTGAAAATAAAGATCAAATCATTTGAATGTAGAGAAGAGTGTGAAGAAGTGTTACTGTGCCTAACCAAAACTGTCATCAAGCTTTTGAAGAAGCTAATTTCTCAGTTCAACCTCATCATATGGATTTAATCTGATTGTCTTATGTAAGGCAAAGAGCCTTCCCTTTGAGTAGTGAACTCTAGGCAGTGTGCCTGAATGCATGTGCATTCCCTATTCATTTTTCATATACGTCTAACAGGGTATAATATTATGGACTAACATCCACTGTGGTTTTTCCCCTAATAGGGTTTTCACGTATAAAATCTTGGTGTTTATGTGTTTCTGATGTGTTGTTGATTTATGCTTACACTGTTAATTATTAGATCTAAGATTAAAGTTTTTTTAATGTTGAATAAGTTTAATTTCTATAACAACTGATTCACCCCCCTCTCAGTTGTCTATCCTTATTTTTCCAACAATTGGTATCAGAGCTAGTTCCTTTGAAGAAGTTTAAACAACTTGAGGTGATTTGAGATGGCATCATATAAGAAGCATAGTCCTAGATTCTATGGTACAAACTATTATCTGTGGAAAGTCAGAATGGAGTGTCATTTGAAGTGCATTGGTGAGCCTTTTTGGAAGATTACAAAGAATGCATATACTATTCCTTAGAATCGTCCCTCTACTACTGATGAGAGCAAAGAAGTAGAAACTAATACTAGGGCTATAGAAGCATTGCTAAGTGCTTTGATAGATTCAAAAATGAAAAATGTGATAGGTTTGAATACTGCACATGAGATCTGGATAAAGTTTGAAACATTGTATGAAGGAGATGCACTAGTGAAAGTTTCTAAGATACAAAGTCTGAAAGGCAAGTGGGAGAACATGAAGATGAGTGAAGATGAAAATATTTTTTCTTTCTCTCAAAAGGTAAATGAACAAGTGATGGACATTATATGTGTCGTTGGAATCTTGGAAGAAGATGAGATTGTGGCTAAAATACCTAGATCTGTGCCTACTTCTTAGAAAACAAAAGCTCATGCTATTGAAGAGCTCAGGATAGTAACAAATGTGACAAGAGACATGTTGATTGGAAAACTTGTTGTCTTTAAGTTGAGTGAATTTGGTGAATCTTTTCCAAAGATAGAGTCTGCATTCAAAGCTACTGTATTCGGAAAAATCCAACAAAGATATAAACTAGGAGAAAGTTCTAGGAAGATATTCAAGTATGAAGAAGAAATGAAATTGATTGAAGATGAAGAAAGAGATCTAGAAGAACTGGAAGCACTGATTGTGAAAAGAGAAGACAGAGGACAAGGTAATTACAAAGGAAAGTTTCCAATTAAATATTTCTCTTACAGTAAATAGGTCATTTTGCATCAGGTATCATGAAAGAGTCTCAAAGTATAAACCTAACAAGACTATATTTCAAAAGAAATGTTATTATGCTGAAGAAGGTGCTACTGATGATGAATATGATAAAGAAACTGGAAATGAAGATGAATGGGTATTCATTGCTATCAATGAAAATGGTTTGGTGTCTGCTAAATCTGCTAGTAGTCATAATATTGATAAAGCTCTTGCAACCAAGATTGATGAGAAGGATGAGTGGGTGATTGACAACGGATTGTCACATCATATGAATGGTGAAAAAAGAAAGTTTCTAAGCTTGTTAAAAATATGATGGTGGTGTTGTAAGATTTGGAGATAACAATGCTAGTGTGATTTTTGGTAGAGGTACTATTTCCCTTGGTGGTAAATGCAATAATGATGATGTCCTATATTTTGAAGGTTTGAAGCACAATTTTTTGAGTGTTGAATAGATGGTTGACAAAGGTTACAATCTTCAATTCAAATATGGTAAGTACAAGATATTGGGAAGCTCATGAAATGTGATTGCTTTAGGTACAAAGACAAGAGGTAATATTTTTCACTTAAATGCTACTAGTGAAAGTTATTTGATTGCTCAAGTTGATGTAAGTTGGTTATGGCATAGAAGGTTGTGTCATGTGCATTTTGATAACATTGTCAAAATAAGCTCCACACAAGCAGTCAGAGATCTACCTAAGTTAGTGAAGCCTACTAACTTTATATGCAAGGATTGTTAGATGGGAAAGCAGACAAATTTCATTTTGGAGCAAACAACATCTATGTGGTCCATCCAAAATCAAAAGTCTACAAGGAGAGAGGTACTTTATGTTTCTTATTGATGATTATTCTAGAATGGTATGGGTTGCTTTCTTAAGAGAAAAACATGAGGAATTAGAGAATTTCAAAAGCTTCAAAGCTATGGAAGAGAATGAGGCAGGTTTGAAGATCAAATTTTTGAGATCAGATAGAGGTGGTGAATTCACTTCCTAGGATTTTGATTCATTTTATGAAGAGAATGGAATAAAAAGAAAGTTATTTTCTCCCCAGACCCCACAAGAGAATGAGGTTATTGAAAAAAAGAACATAAAAATTTCAGATGCTGCTAGAACTATGATGTTGGAAGTTAATGTTCCTCATACCTATTGGAGAGAATTTGTAAGCATTATTGTGTACACTATCAACTGGGTGAATGTCAATAGTAATTCTGGTAAGACTCCTTTTGAGCTATGGTTTGGTTACAAGCCTACTATTAAATATTTCAAAATCTTTGGAAGTAGATATTTTATTAAGAGAGATGAAGATATAGCAAAGTCTGAAGCTACAAGTGATGAAGGGATATTTCTAGGTTACTCTACTAAGAGGAAATCCTATCAATGTTACAATAAAATATTGAAGAAGATGATTGAAAGGAAAATGTTAGAGTTTATGAGGATATTGATAGATCATCCAAGTATTGTGGATATGATTCAGATGACCAACAAGATAATATTGAGAATGGAAAGAATGCGCAGACACAAAATCAAGTTCAAATTATTTTAGTGAATCAAGAAAATCATGAAGGAGAAGACAGTGGAAATGCAGAAGAAAGAACATAAGAACCCAAAATTCCAAGGTATGTAAAGCGAAGTCATTCTGAAAGTTAGACCATAGGAGACAAGAACAAAGGTGTGCAAACTAGAAGAAGACTTGCAAAAGAATATTGCCTGATATCCAAGACTAAGCCTAGCAATGTCAGTGAAGCATGTAAAGATGAATATTGGATGGAAGCAATGAAGGAAGAACTGATGCAGATAGAGAAAAATGATACATGGATTCTTGTTCCTAGACCTCAAGAAAAAAATGTGATTGGAACCAAATGGGTCTTTCGGAATAAGCTGAATGGACAAGGTGAAGTGATCAAGAATGAAGCAAGACTGGTATGTAAAGGATACTCACAGATGGAAGGTATTGATTTTGAAGAAATCTTTTCACCTGTTACTAGAATTGAAGTTGTAAGGTTGTTTCTTGATTATGCTACTTTCAAGAATTACAAATTCTATCAAATGGATGTGAAGTTAGAATTTTTGAATGGTGAATTAGAAGAAGAAGTTTATGTTGAGCAACAAGATGGATTTCAACTAACTGATCTAAAAGATATGATTTTCTTATTGAAGATAGCTCTATATGGACTCAATCAAGCACATAGAGCTTGGTATGCTAGACTAGATAAATACTTGTTGAAGCTTGGATTTAATAAAGGTATTGCTGATAGCAATCTATATTTCAAGATGGATCAGAATAAAGAGTTGATCATTGAAGTCTTTGTTGATGATGCCATTTTTGAAGGTGTTGATGACTTATGTATGAAGTTTTCTAATGAAATGAAAAGTGACTTTGAGATGTCAATGATAGGAGAGATGAAATTATTCTTAGGATTGAAAATAACTTAGTTAAATGATGGAATCTTCATATCTCAGTGCAAATATATAAAAGAGTTACTGAATTTTTTTGGCATGGAGGACTCAAAGCCAGTTGGTACACCTATGGTAACCAGATGCAAGCTAACACAAAATGATGATTCTCCTAAAGCTAATCAAACAAGATATAGGTCAATTATTGGTGGATTTCTATATTTAACTCATACAAGACCAGACATTATTAATGTTGTGTGCATGGTTGCTAGATATCAAGTTGATCCAAAGGAATCACATGTGACTACAAATAATTTTCAGATACTTAAAAGGAATAGTTGATTTTGGTCATTGGTATCCTAAGGAAGATGATCTTACTCTGAATTCCCTTACAGATGTATATTGGACAGGTGATGTTAATGTAGGAAAATTACAAGTGGTGGTGCATTCTTCTTGGGGAAGAAACTCATGTCTTGGCTAAGTAAAAAGTAGAATTCCATTTCCTTATCTACTACTGAGGTAGAATATATTATTTCTGCAAATAACTGTACCCAAGTGTTGTGGATGAAGCAGATGTTGAGAGATATCAAAGTTGAGTATGATGAGCCTATTTCTATATTCTATGACAATTCAAGTGCCATAAATATTTCCAAGAATCTGGTGCTACATTCAAAGACAAAGCATATATCTATTATCACTTTTTGAGAGACAAAGTAAGTGATAAAGAGGCCAGATTGGAATATGTGCCTACAAAGGAACAAATTGCAGATATCTTCATTAAACCATTTCCTAAGGATAATTTTGAGTATCTCAGAGGCAAGTTAGGGGTAATTTACCCTCCTAATCTAAACTAAGATACAAGTCTTTGCATCAATCTGTGGACTTACAGTTAGATCTTATTTCGGATTGATGTTGTGGTGGTTACTACTCAAGGGGAGTAGTTAGATGATTCAGATGATATGTGGATCAAAGCATGTGTACCTTTTCCATTGATGTCAAAGGGGGAGAAGAATAATGTGAAAAAATCTTGAAGGGAGGAGGAGAAGAGTCATGTGAAAAACCTTGGGGAGAAGAGTAATACTGGAAGTGCAATATCCAAGGGGGAGACCGTTGGAGAAGAGCTAGTTGTGTTGATGGTATTTTTTTTTCAAATCATGTGTTGCCATCAATGCTAAAGGGGGATATTTTTGGATGTTGTGGTTGTGTTTCTGATATGTGGTTGCCATTAATGTCAACACTATTAGCATTGATGATTCTGAAGGTTGTATATGTCGAGGAGATTGGGAAAATTGTAATAAATATAGTGTAGGCAGTCTGTGAAGCTGTGATGATCAAAAGGATGGAAATTTGTGTATGTTGATATCCAGGAGGCACACATTAAAGGGTTTGTTGCTGAGCTTATCTAGTAGTCTAAAATTTTTAGTGGTACACATCAATAATTGAGAAAGTTATGAAGTTTCGTGTTCCTACAGTTATTCAGTTACTGTAGCAAGAGTTTCTAGAAGATGAGATTGCAATTCTGGTGAATTGAGTTGTTGTGTATATTCTTGAGATGTTCATTGATGTTTCTAGATCGTTATCTATCAGTTTAGTACTTCTGCTTTGATCAGCGTGTTCGTGATTAAATATTTTTCCTTGTGTGTTAAAAGTTTTCATGTTCTTGGATGAGATGATGGTGGTAGCATGTTGTAGATCCTTATGGATTAATCTTGTATTGTTTGGCATGTTTGAGGATGTTTTTTTAGGTCCTCAATTTGTTGTGACCAAATTAGGTTGATGTACATTAAGATTTTTTCATGTATTGAGGCCAACAAGTTGTAATTCATTTATTCTTTATTTGTGGCCGATAGAGTTGTTGATGTGAATCCATGTAGCAGATATAAAAGAGCGATTTTATCTTCATTGTAAAAAGGGTGTATGTGTATGTGCTCGGTGTGTGTGTGAGAAGTATGTGTGAATAAAGATCAGATCATCTGAATACAAAGAAGAGTGTGAAGAAGTGTTATTGTGCCTAATTGGAACTGTAATCAAGATTTTGAAGAAGCTAATTTCTTAGTTCAACCTCATCAGATGGATTTAATCTAATTGTCTAATGTAAGGCAGTGAGCCTTCCCTTTGAGCAATGAGCTCTAAGTAGTGTGCTTGAATGCATGTGCATTCCCTATTCATTTTTCATTATACTTCTAACATCATATAATCTTGTGGACTAACATCCATCATGGTTTTTTCCCTAATAGGGTTTCCATGTATAAAATCTTGGTGATCATGTGTTTTTGATGTGTTGTTGATTTATGCTTGCACTAATAATTATCAGATCTAAGATTAAAGGTTTTTTAAGGTTGAGTAAGTTTAATTTTTGTAACAACTGATTTACGCTCCTTCTTAGTTTTCTATCCTTGTTTTTCCAACATTTACACCATATCTCATTAGTTTCATTGATTTTAATCAAAAAGATCGATTGGAACAAGCTCATATTATCCAATGGATTGGGAAAGGGTTGTCATTCCATATCAATGCAACACCACTCCCCCAATAGGATAAGAATTGAGGTTTTAAAGTAGGTTTTCATTATGTTTTCATGTTCTTCATGTTAATTAAATGGTTTCTTATTGTTTGAAATTTCTAATATCTCATTGGGATCATGACTTAGGGGATTAAATAGGCTTTAATTTCATTTGGATCTAGCATATTTAGCTTCTACTATGATTATGGTCACATTTTGGTGCTAGAAGGAGGGCTATACTGATAAAATCTGATGATTTTCTCTTTAGATTCTCGTGCTCTTGGTTTTGTAGCTACAACGATGCTTTTGGAGGCTACAACAATGCCTTTGTCAAGTATCGCCATATAGTGACGCCTTTTGTAGGAATTACGATGATGCTTAATTAAATCAGTGAGACTTATTAAATATTGTGACGCTAGTACTTTTTGAAATTATCATAGATTTGAAAATAGTGATGCCTCTAATATAGAGATGCCTTTTTCATCTCTGTTTTTCTACAAAGCGACACTTTTTCTAACCATAGCGATGATTTTTGAAATTATAGTGGTGCCTTTGCCAATAGTGACACTTTTTATTGGTAAACAAAAAAGAGACTTAATTTTGACATGTGCTTTTAAAATTTTGATTTCATATGATCTCTAACATGTTACTAACATCTAGTTGTTTTTTTGAGGCTAACTAGTTTTACAAATTTGAACAATAAAACTTGAAGTGAAAGAGCATATTATCATTTGACCATACATTGTAACAAGTGTTTTTACACATATGGGGAAATTATAACCCACTATATGCTACTTTAATTAATGTTATAGGACCAATTAATCTTCTATTGGGTTTAAAATTAACATTCAAGGTTAGTTAAAATTGAACCCACACATCCTCATTTTTCTATATCAAGTTAAGATTGAACAAGACAATCAAAAAATTTCATTTGGTGCTTAAAATGAGCTAATTGTGATTTTCATGGTCAAAATGAATGAGTGCTTTCTTTTCTTTATTGTGCTTGTAGTGTGTATCCACTCCCCTTGCGCTTTGTGCAATCTTGGGTGAAGAGAAACACTCAAGTATACTTTTTATTTTTGTTGCTTATGTATACTCAAAGTACATCTTGAGTTTTCCACCATGTTTTACCTTTAGAGGGCCTACCTCCCAACTTGTGAGAGGGAACAACCCAATCGGTACTTTCATTTTTGTCCGCTATATAAATAATTGGTGTTACAAAATTCATTAACCAGCTGGTGTGGATGTTTTATACCGATGAAAATCTCCCTTAGTATCTATGAGATACATAAAAACCCTTAGATATTCCTAAGGGTTGGGATGCCTCTTAATTGAGTGAATTTTCACATGTATAAACACCATTTTATCCCAAAATCACTGATTAAGAACCCTTTTTTAGTAGTGGTTAACCAATTTTATCTTTCAAGAATATTTTGAAGTAGTGCATTGGAATAGCACCATTCTAAAAATTTACCATGTTTGATTTTTGGTTCAAGCAATAAAGAAAATATGGAAGGGACTTTTTTGCTTGGCATGTCAATATGGTACATTTCCTTGACATAGCCTATTTTTCCATTCCATCTTCATGGATTAATCATCTCTTAGGGGATGATGGTAAGCCTACTAAGAAATACACAACCACTTGAGCTAGGGATGTTATATTTCTTGTGAGTTATTTTAAACACATTGGTTGGTTCCAAAACATTGAAACAAATATCAAGAACAAATCATCAAATTTGAAACCCTTTGAAAAGTGTGAATACCTTTGAAGAGTCTGATATTAATGCTTTTCCCTAAGGATTTTATCCCTAGAGGCTTATAAATATTTGAACTCATGCATTAATTCACACTCTTCAAAGTCAAATTAGGGAAACTATGGCCTTGGCATCTTGATTTTCACATAATGGAATTTGTCGAATAAATGTTGCTTTGACATAGATTTTTTAGTTTGAAACTTAAGCAAGGAAAGTGGATGTGGTAAAAGCAAGTCATTAATCAAGATTAAATCCACATTACTTTTTTCAAAAATAGACATTGTAGTTCAAGATCTATCAAAAAATGCATATTGAAGAACTACCACAACCAAGACAAATTGATAAGAAATTTTTATCTACACCCTCTAAGGAATGAATTGGACTTGCATATCCAATATGATCTTAGCATTTAAATCAACATTGATCTTTTGGGTTTGAGTTACTCATAAGGTAAAGAATTTTTCTCACTAACTTGGTCTTACAACACAAAGGTTCATTCTTGGTTAATTTTATTGGGTCAAAACATTTCATCCACCCTTTGCCATATTTCAAATTTCACTTCACTAAACTTTATAAAATTTTGGACACACCAACACTTTTGACTTAGAAATCATCAAACCGATCCCCTAACTTAGCTATGTTGTGTGTCAAATGGATCCTTTTCCATGAACTTAGTTGAGTTGGTTATAAAATATTGTGGGATAAATTTATCTTGAAATTCACAAGTCTACCTTGAATATTTACAAGTTCACTAGCACCTTTCATCAAAACATCGAATCTCTTTGTCTAAAAGTGTTGCCCCAAAAAGTTTACAAAGATTGCTCTCCCCATATTATTCACCCATTTCATCTCCCACTCACATCATTGATCCAAAATGACTTAGAGTGTCCCTTCTACCAAAATTTGAGTCAACTAGAGAGTTTAAACATTACAAATCTCAACATAAGTCTCCCATAGGTGACCCACGATTTATGGTTACAATGAGATCACAACACCAGAAAATCATGGAAAAATCCAAAGTCACATCCACCACAAGAATTCGATCCAAGGAGTCATTCTACCCCCTCACAACAACCCCAAGATCCGTTAGGACCATATGGAGTAGAAGACATTACAAAAAATCCCCATTTGAGGTTACTAAAGAAGAAATCCTTGAGTATAA
The DNA here is from genome assembly GCA_007115665.2 of Sequoiadendron giganteum. NCBI lineage: Eukaryota > Viridiplantae > Streptophyta > Pinopsida > Cupressales > Cupressaceae > Sequoiadendron > Sequoiadendron giganteum. The sequence continues at coordinate 184,737,386 of CM021102.1, read as the reverse complement.
ACAAGAATTTCAAGCTTTTGAGAAAGTTGCTTTAATTCCCCCATATTTTGTCACACAAACCTTTGCACAAGTCTTGACTCCATCTATGATTCAATCAAATCCATCCTTTGTACCAAATCAAATACAAACTCCTAGTCTTTCAACTCTTCTTGCTAAGGACTTTGGTCACACCCTTCCTTTGGAAAACAACACACTTGTGGGTACTCTAAACACCAATCCTCCCTAAAACACTACTTGGAAACCAACATTTGATGACCCACCTCAATCTTCCACCACCATTCTAGAACACCCTTTGCATCCACACAAACCACTTACATTTCATAACTCCACCACAACCTCAACATTTCAGGTGCAACCATCTTTTTCCATCGCCATGAGTACGACAAGTGTGCCTAACGTCACACAAGGAACTGTGAACCAAGTGTCCAAAATGGATCAACAAAGGAAATTTAATGTACCCTTAAACAACATCAATCCTTAACACAACAAGTGGCATCTTCATACAACCACCCCATTGGGTCTAAAAAACACATCAATCCCATCCATGACCAATCCAAATCAAAACAATATGTTGATCATGAATTCCATAAACCAAGGTAATACCTTGGTCCCATCTCAAACACAATAGGAGAACCCTTCACACATTGGTCAAGGGAAGCCTTTCAACCAATTGACTCAAGGTCCTAATGTGCCATCACAATCGCAATACCAAATAGAACCATCATCATCCTTACCATTGGTCCCTCAGCTCATGCGAAATCCAATAGGACCTTAAACTTACATTCCTCCATCTCAACCCACCATTTTATAAGGAATGTTAAACCAAGGAAATCCCCAACCTCTCATCATCAACCCACAACCCACTCAAACCATAAACACCCAAAACCCATCGCAGATGTCCCAACAACCAAATGATCCTATATTACAAGCCTTACAACAATAAGCCCAACAAGCAGCTCTAGTGGCACAACAACAACAACAAGAAGCCCAAAAAGTAACCTTAGTAGCACAACAACAACATCAAGCCCAAAAAGTCGCCTTAGTAGCACAACAATAATAGAAAGACCAAAAAGAACCTTAGTAGCACAACAATAACAATAATCCCAACAAGTAGCCTAAGCCACACAATAATAGGCTCAACAAAAACAACAAGCTTTTCTAGCACAACAATACACGCAATAACAACAACAACAAAAATATTTATACTATAATCCTCAAAAAAACATCATCAATTCTAACATGTTAGTGGCATATGCATCTCAACCACCATCACCTTCATAGTATCAAATTCCACCCTACACACCATACAACACCTCATCATATCAAAATCTCATGTACAACCCATCCGCCATCCCACAATATGCAACATATATTCCTCTACCAAACTTGCAAGATGATATGGCATCACAACTCAAGGTGCTAATGCAACAGATGTAGGATATTCAAATGGGAAAAGCAAAGAAACCCCATACGCAAAAAAACTTGTGTCTATACCCATTCGATAAAAACATCACAATGGTACCTTTCCCTCCCAATTTTGAGGTCCCTAAATTTGATAAATAAAAAGGGAGGGGAAATCATGTGGATCATGTGAAGGAATTCAACGTCATGTGTATGGAGGTTGCCTACAATGACTCCTACTTGATGCGCCTCTTTCCATGAAGCTTGATGGGCCTATCCATCGATTGGTTTTCATAGTTGGCTCTAGGTATCAAGACCTTCCAAGAAATCATCGATAGATTCAAAGATCACTTCTCCTTCAATCTTGGCATGGAGGTAAGCTTAGAAGAGCTATACACACTAAAGAAAAATAAAGGAGAATCCTTCGCTAAGTTCTTGTAAAGATAGAGACAAAGAGATAGTAAGAGAAAGTGGCCCATTCCCAATGAACAACAAGTGGGGATTATCATAGAAAATATTGATCTAGATCTATCCTTTCACTTATGATGAGCTTGTTCCTAGAGCCCTCAACATCGAGAGAGCCCTAATCTCATAGGGAACCACACAAGCATATAGATATAACCACCCATCAACCAGTTCAAACAACAAGCGATGCATCTAGGCTAAGAACAAGAACATGACAAATGATGGTGTGGTGGATGCTAAAATGGTCATAAGTGCTCCTACACCAAACACCAACCAACAATCACAAAAACTATACAACAAAAAATTATCATCACCACCACAAAATAACTAGGTCAATAACACTGAAACTCAACAAAGATGATCCCCCAATAGGAATAACTACCCAAAACACAAATACACCACATTGAAGGAACCTATTGAATATAGCATGAAGAAATTGGTAGATTCAAACTTGATAACACTTCCAAATTTCTAAAACTATCAAGAACTATAGGATAAACCACCTTGGTACAATGAAAAGGATCTTTGTGAATTTCACAAAATCAAAGGACACAAAAAATTGAATTGCATGAAGCTCAAAAATGTTATCCAACATCTTATAAAGAATGGGGACATATCTATTGATGTACTAGCCAGTAACCAAGACCTCAAGATATATAAGAACCTATGCTAGATCATAGAAAAGGGAATGACAATGGAAAAGGGAAGGATTATACTAATTTCCAACATGTTTATTCCAATTTGGTTTCCTCTTGTGACAATTCTATAATAGTCATTACCATCAAGGGACCTAGTGTGGAGTGTGGAGTCACCAGCAACATGGAAAGGTCACCATCCAAGGAGCTTCATCCCGACCGAGGGCACAACCTACATTGCCAATGTCAAACCCTAGTAATTGCAGTCTCCTAGATCAGCTAAAGAAGACCCTTGCACAGATCTCTATCCTAGAAATATTAAGGCTATCCCCCACACATAGGGAGATATTAGAAAATTATTTATCAACATCCTTTGTCCTTGAGAATATTGATACAAATAAATTTCAAGCTATGGTAGGGCATATCACTACCCCTCATCTTCTCACCTATTACTATCCATGGAGATCCAGAGCCTTTCTACAATTGTAAGAACCTTGAGGCTAAGTTCTACAAGATCCCCTAGATACCAAAAAATGATGAAGGCTCTACATCCACATCCTCATTTGTTGACCCATCTTCTCTTGCATCCACCTCAAAAATCCAAAACACCCATTATGTAGAGTATACCCAATATCAAGGCAATTATTAAGGACAATGGTTGTGGAGATTACAATCTAAAGAACACTTTTGTGTTGGGTGAGTTACCTCTTTCCCCCAAATATCATGGAAAACCCATGCCTATCAACAAAGTGAATGAAATGTTAAAGCTTGCATCTACCACCTTCACCAAATGGGGGGATTTGAACAAAGAGGATGTAAAAAATGAAGATATCTCTAAACTAATCTATCGGGACAACCGACACATGCTTGATCTCCCCAAGGAAAATGGCAATAAAGGTTTACATCTAATGATGGGATTAGGATACAACAAGAATGAAAAAATGGGACAAAATGATAATGGTTTGCTAGAACCTATCTTTCGTGAGAGATGTCTAAATAATCTTAGATTAGGATGTACTACTAGAAAAGTTGCCATTCTTGGAAAAGGTACTTCTAATAAGAAGGTTGAGGCTTCCTCTTGGTTACCAACATTGTGTGATACTACCCTAGATGATTTCCCCCTTGACATTATTGACCTATTTGAGAATAACTCCATCTTTATGATATCAATGACATATTTTACCCCACGCAATCAAACCACTAAAATAAGCCAAGTATATCCCCAACTTATTGACTGGGACCAACAAGGACCACCAATTCTAGATATATTCAAAAATTCTAAAGAAATCTCAGAATTCTTAAGACTCCGCAACAATTTACCATGTGGGGATCACAAAGCAGGATTTGATATAGAGCTAGACACACAAGCGTACTATGGGGAGGCGATTGTATCCTTCAATTACAAAATTGACGACATGAGAATAACATACAAATCTTTAAGTGAAAACCAAATCGTGGCACTTTCAGATCCTAAAATAGTAAAAAGAAATTATGTGCATCTGAAGGTAAAAACCTCTTTGAGGCACTCAAGGATGAGGGATTCAATCTCCCCCTTAGTGCAATGCATCCAAAAAAATTAGCAGTACTAGAAGAGAAGGCTACCCCAGTGAATGTAGGTACTAAGGAGGCACCTAAGATAACATTCTATGCCAAATCATTGTTGGATGAAGAGTATAAAAATTTAGCAGCATTCCTAAAAGGGAGAAGAACAAAATTTGCATTGTTATACATTGATATGTCAGGACTCAATCTAGAAGTTGTTGTGCATCATTTAGCAGTCTATCCTAAAGCCAAACTAGTGAAACAAAAATTAAGAAAGATGCACCTTCAAATTGCACTCTTGGTTAAACTAGAGCTACAAAATCTTCTTGACGTCGGATTTATCTGACTGATTGACTATCTTGAGTGGGTTTCCAACCTAGTACCAATCTCCAAACCCATTGGGGACATCAGAATATGCACGGATTTCAAGGATTTGAAAAAAGAATGTCCAAAGGATGATTTCCCTCTTCCCAACATCATCATCATTTTCTATCTAATCGTAGGTCATGAAATGATATCACTCATGGATATATTTTTTGGCTATAACCAAATCATGATCGCCATAGAGGACCAACATAAAACTACATTCACTTTTCCATGGGGTACATATTATTGGAACATGATGTCATTTGGGCTAAAGAATGTCATACCAACCTATCAAAGGGTGATGACCCTAATCTTTCATGATATGATCCATAAAATAGTTAAAAGTTATTTGGATGATATTTTGGCCAAATCAAAGAATAGGAATGATCACATAGAGGTATTAGAACCCATCTTTGATAGACTTGAAGAGTATAAGGTATAGTTGAACCCAAAAAAGTGTGTCTTTGGGGTTACATCGAGGAAGCTTCTTGGCTACATCATTTCATAGAGAGGGATAGAGATAGATCCAACAAAGGTGAATGAAATATTAGACATGGAGCCACCACAAACATTGAAGTAGATGAGAGGGTTAAAATGAAGGTTGCAATCCATTAGAAGGTTCACAAAGCAATTATCAGAAAAAATCCACCCTTTCTCGTATCTTCTCCATAAAGGAATAACTTATAAATGGGACAAGAAATGTGATAAATCCTTCTAATAGATCAAGGACTATATATTGTCACCTCTAGTTCTCATACCGCCAATACCAAACAGACCATTGATCTTATAAAGTTCAGCAACATCAATAGAACTAGGCACTCTTCTAGCCGAACATGATGAAATGGGAAAGGAAAGAGTCATATATTACATCAACATGACCTTGTTAGGCTATGAAATGAATTACTCATCCATTGAGAAGGCATTCTTATACATGGTATTTTCTTCACAAAAACTCAGACATTACATGCTTTTACACCAAATCAAGCTTATTGCTAAGATCGACCCACTAAAATATTTGTTATCCAAAGCAACTCGCATTAGGTGAATAGCCAAATGGGTAATGATATTGATTGATTTTTGCATAGATTATGTGGAGTGTAAGGCTATCAAATGATATGTGATTTTAGACCAACTAGTTGAAGCACCTATCTATGCAAATAATCCTTTGATATCTAAATTTCCTAATGAGTCAATATTACTTCTTAATGTATTAGATCAATACAAAATATACTTTGATGGATCGTATACCCAACATGGATCAGAGGTGGGTATTCTCTTTATCACCCCTCAAGGAAATTGTATCCCAAAGTCATATCAACTATAATTTCCATGTACCAATAATATTGTTGAGTATGAAGCCCCAATAACAGGTCTAAGGATAATAGTCCAATGGAAAAATACAAGAGTTAAACATCTATGGGTACTCACAGCTGATTATCAACCAAGTCAATGACGACTACTAAACCAAGGATGATAAACTAACTCCTTATAAGAAGATGGTAGAAAGTCTCAAGGACTTTTTCATTGATATAACCTTTGATAAAATACCATGCATGAACAATCAAGCAACAAATTTCATTGCAAAAATTGGATCATTTTCTAAGACTTGCCACACAACGTCCTTCAATGTGAATTCCTAGTAGAACAACTTCCCATACTAGTTTTTAAAATTCCTAAATCTGAATTTGTGTGTGTAATCATTGGTGCTAGATTCCCATGGTATCATGATATATTCACCTATCTTAGTCAAGGAACCCTCCTAGTTGATATCATCTCCAACCTTAAGAAGACCTTCATTTAAAACACATCTCGATTTGTCATCTTAAGTGATACCTTATACCGTAGAAGCATTAAGGGGACATTACTACGATGTCTCAACCAAGAGGAAGCCTTGATTGCCTTAATAGAAGTACATGAAGGAATTTGTGGTTCCCATTCTAGTGGAATAACTTTATCCAAGAAATTGTTGAGGATGAGGTACTACTCGCCAACCATGGAAAGATAATCTCATCATTATTTGCAAAAGTGTGTCTAGTGTCAATAGCATGGAGATATTATCCATTCTCAAGCTCAAGAGTTACAACCAATGGTCTCACCTTGGCCTTTCTCATAGTGGGGGCTTGAAATCATAGGAAATATTACTCCCACCTCATCAAATGGCCATAAATTTATCATAACGACCACTGAATACTTTACCAAGTGGGTTGAAACCATTCCTATGACTTACATAATGAGGAGAAAATCTCCAAGTTTATCCTAAATTACCTTATATGTTGCTATGGTGATCTACAAGCCCTTATCTCAGATAATGAAAAACCCTTCAAGAATCAGGATGTAAGAGAAACATGCCAATGATTTAACATCCAACACCAATTCTCTACCCCATATTACCCCTAAGGCAATGGCCAAGTTGAGGATACAAACAAGACCATTCTAAAAATCTTAAATAAAATGGTCAATGAAGCTAGCCATGACTATAATCTACAATTAAATCCTATCCTATGGGCTTAACGAACCAGTATCTACACACCTACAGGTGCAAATCCTTTTTCCTTGGTCTATGGATCAGAAGCCATCCTATCTATTGAGGTCAAGCTTCCTTCATTGCGAGTGTCACTACATAATCTAATCATTGATGAAGAATATAGGGTATCTTGACTAAATGAGCTAGAACTCCTAGATGAGCATCATCTTGATGCCTTAAATCATTTTCAAGATTATCAAAACTAACTAAAACAAAGGTATAACAAGAAGATCAATAGTCAATATTTTTCAAGTAGGGGATCTTTTCCTCAAGCAAAATCAAAAGAACATTCCAGATCAAGATAGTAAAGGAAAGTTTGAGCCTAATTGGTTAGGCCCATTTGTTGTCACGGTGGGCTATGGATCAAGAGCTTACCAAGTATCAATTCCTAAAGGTGAACCCTAGCAGGATCCAATCAACAATCTACATCTTAAAAAAAATTATGCCTAGGCTTGAAGGGTATAAGTCCAAAAATCAAAAAAAGGATTGAAAACAATAAAGAAAAAAATCATCCTCTAGTGAAAACCACTTCAGTGGCACTTTGTGAAAGTACCTTGGTGAAAACTTGGCAAACATGCACCTTGCATAAATAAAGCACCTCCATCTATATTTCTCTTTAGCTTATCATGTTTTGCATCACATCGATTCATCACATCAATCATTCACCCTATTTATTCCATCACCTGTCCACATCCATGTCATAGATTGGTATTATAAAGTATCATATTCCCCTTAGTAATAATTGGCATATTCCAAAGGTCATTTTTTCCTACCTATATTGAGATAGTCTATGACGTCAAATTAGGGGCAATTTTTTGTGCTTGTATCAGATTGGGTTCTTGTATATCTTTTGGTTATTGGAAATATCATCAAAAGTTAGAAAAACATTCATAAAACTTCATCAAAACATTCAAAAACACTTGCAAAAATTAAAAAAAAATAAAAAATACAAAAACATCAAAATCTTGTACAACTAAAATAAAAAAATAGAAAATTGTAAATTCAAAATCCAAAACATCCAAAACACATCAAAAATATCAAAACATCGAAAATAAAATTCAAAAATAGTACCATGTCAAACTATGAGTCTCTAAGCTTGAATATAGGCAAGGCCATCATTGATGTGCCCCTGAGACACCCTAGGTCAGTCCTTTAGGAGTCCATTATAATAAGCTGATAATCCATCGAGTGTTCATATCTCATCACCAATAATTCAAAGTCAGTCAAACTATTTGAACTCTCCATGTATAAAATAGGCAAGGCTCATCTTTGATAAGCCCCTGAGGCCCCTAGGATAGTCTTCTAGGTTAGGTTCTTGGTCAAAAATTAGAAAAGCTCAAAACATTTAAAAACTTAGAAAAACACAAAAACATTGGAAAATTTGGAAAAAACCCTAAACAACCTCAAAATAATCAAAAACCAAACCATTCAAATAAACATTCCAAAAGACTAAAAACAACCTCAAAACATTTTTAGAACACCAAAAACATTGAAATATTCAAGAGAAGTACAAAACCACCCATCCCATTTCGCTTTCACCTGCAACAAACCTTCATCCATAATAAATTGATCATCATCTTCAAAATTTGACAAAACAAATAGAAAAACAAGTGTTGCAAGTTGTAAAATGAGAGCTTAAGTGTCAAAATCTAAAGTCTAGATCATTAGTAAATGAGCCAGTGTTGTTTGTCTCAATGGTTTATCACACACTTAGTCTTAGTTAAAAAATCTAATAAATATGTCCTAGGATGCACCCTTTCGACAATGGACATCAACATCAAAGATCACCTTAGCTATGTTACATTGGCAAGAGATATAGATAACATTGACTGTTTGTTGATTGATCTTTTCTTGTGGTTTATCTTATTCAACCATTCTGAGGACCTCTCGATGATGTCTGAATAATTTAGAGAAAAAGGAATGGGGTATCGATCATTATCTTTCTTTTTTTGTGCTTGTGGGTATTCTTATAAAATAATTTGGTACATACTTGCTTAGTTGTGTGTAGAGAGGTTGATTGGAGTAGATTGTTGACTATTGCATATGCTTTTGTCTAAGATATTCTAAACTTCTAAACTACATTCCAACGAGGTTTCCATATATCAAGGTTTGAACAGGAACTATCCTATTTGTTTTCAAATTCAAAGTCCATTACACTAGATACAACACCATCCTGGTTTCTAATACCATGATGTATCATCTCTATGTGTTATATCAAAAACAAGGAATGAATAAAATTCTCAATCCTGAATATGAGTAGAATCATTTGTATCATCACCATAATCTAATAAATTCTTGATGGATCATGAACTTGTTAGATTTCTAAATCAATCTTAAAATAAATGGTCAATTGATTCATCTTATTCTTCTATCTCCTTTCCACGCTAACTTGGTACCATGACAGTCAACAAAAATATCATAATGCATCCATCCTACATCCACAAATCATCAACATGCACTCATCTTGCATCATCACAGGATATCATCATAATAATAAACATAATCCATTGCATTATCATTTTCATTTAATTTGTTTAGGATAATATAGATTTGTTATTCTAAGCATCTTAATCCATTACATAATCATACATCATGATGTTACCATATCACATGCAAAAAAATACATAAAAAAATGCATCCATACATATATCTTGCATAAGTGTATCATATCATCTGCACATCATAACATTCATCTCATAGCATATCATAAAAAGATACTAGAAAAGAAGATAACACATCCATTTCATTACATCCATATCATAACATCGAGTATCATCAAAATCACATCATACATCATCTCACATCACATAGCATCAGTAAAGAAATACATCCATAACACAAACATGTGCATCCATTACATCCATAAATAATCACAAAATACAATAAAATACATCACATCATAAATCCGCATCGGAACATCTCATATATATCTCAAAAATAATTGTCATGGTACAATTATTAGTCAAATGTTTGTAGCTATCATACAAAAATACGTATACAAGAGGCTATCAAAATGAGCCGATGAATGTACACGTGTACAAACTCAGGTTGTATATCAAAAATGTATCTACAAAATGGGGAAAAATCTATCCCCTACTACCTCTATTTCCATCTTTTGGCTGCTCTATCTACCTAATAGAGATTGATCTAATTAGCTGCACTTGGCTCCTATGGTAAAAATTGGGATGTCATCAATGTGGAGGAACATCTTTGTAGTAAAGGGTTTGATAATACACAACCTCCTCCCTCACTAGCCCATATAGTTGGGCTACCACTGTCTATCCTACTAGACCATGTGCCTATTGAGCCTGCTATTGAGTGATAGCCTATATCTATTATCACTTGCCCACCTCTTGAGCCAATTGAACATCAAATGTCTATCAAAGTTGTTTCTCATGCTCTCTCTATGGTTAGTGCTACAATATTTTGTCAGGCCTGATCCCACTCGATTGTGACTACCTACAACTATTGTCTCAATTGTTGAATTTGTGTGTCTCATGGATCTAGCCTCAAAGATGGTGGTTGTATGGGTCCTTATTATGGTGGTCCCTATGGTACCTACTATTGATGCTATAGTGGCCCTTGTGGTTGAGGTGGTCATGGTCCTTGTGGTGGTTGTTGTGGGATCTGTCCCACCACCTACTGCTGGTCATCGTGGAACCCCTGTCCTCTGCCCTATCCTTAGCCTCAACCTACTCCCTTCCCTCTCAACCTCCCTTAGGGAGGTATGCATATTGGATCTATAAGTCTGGGGAGGGGCACAAACCAAGCATCATATGCTGGAGTCATCTAGGTATCTTGTCCCTAGTCATAAGCCCATGGTCATGAAACTAGTTGCTTGAATCCATTCATGGACTCATGGGGTGGTATTTGTGGCCCCCATGTAACCTCTCGGGCTGACCTAACAAAGATGGTTGTATATGTGTCATTTGGCCTATTTTGAGCTTCGCCAAACTAAGAAGCCACTCTATCTGGCAAGTACCACTTGATCATTGTATTCTCACAACCCTACATGTAATAGGTTTGTTGAGCATAGAGAAACTACTGTTGATCATTGTACCATGGTGTCATTTGTAGCCATGGCCACCATCTGTAACTCTCATGTCACCAATGACTCTCCTCTAGTAGGGGATCCCTAATTGGCCTATGTGTTGTAATGTAATGGCCCCCCTATACTTGAAGACCATTGGATCAATTAGATCCACATCTGCCATGTGCAAAATTGGTCAGAGAATGGAAATGTGCTCCCTTTCCCATATATGCAATAGTGTCACTCTTTCACCAATCACTCTACCATCACATTAAATAAACTGGTGCATTTCATGGTAGAGTGAGGCCAACATCACTAGCCCCCATGCATATTGCATCCTCCTATAAATCATACGGTGCCATGTCAGTCCCCATCCAAGACTGAATCCTCTACTCCATTGATCTAGGGAAACAATCCTTGAAATCACTACACTAACTATTAATCTAAAAATTAGAGAGCATCCTCTGTACATCTTGAGATCGATCTATGAGTTTGCCACGACAACAATGTCCTGACAAAGAACCTTGTGACAAGAATCATACCCCACATCAGTATCATAAATCACATGATCTTCATGTATCAGAAACTGAAGTATCTACCATACATCCTCTAATGTGATCGTGGCCTCACCAGTAGGTAAGTGAAAGGATGAGGTCTCGCTACACCATTGCTCGCATAATGTTGACATCATCACCAAATGTGTACTCATAGTGGGAATGTATGAAACAAACCACAACCTAAACTTGTTAGTGTAATTAATATTTAATTACACTTGCATAACTTTACTTAGGTTTTTGCTTAGGTAATAATTAGTTTACTTAAATTAATAAGTAAGCTTTAATTAGTTGAGCTATTTTTAGGTCAACATTAGGGTTGCATACTTTGCTTTTATAAAGCAAATCATCTCATTGTAATATTGAATTCTTGAATAATAATATTTTGCACATCTTGCAAACCTCTGCTTTTTTATGTTTTCTCTTATGTGGAAGGTGTTTAGGTTTGCATATCTGATCTAGGGTTTCTAACATGGTATCAGAGCCTTGACATGCAGCCCCTTCTCAAATTCTGGAGAAAACCATTGCAGAGTTTGTTTGGGGTTCCTCGAGGATTTTTTGCCTTGAGTCCATTTATGCAGCATTTTGGATCAGATCGGGCTTCACCATTAGATTCAGAGCGTTGAAAAAAGTCAAGTTTGGCTTTCATTTTGTAGATTTTGGTCATGATTTTCCAGATCTGTGAGGGTTTCAGTTTTGATGATTTTTTGGAAGCTCTGGAGGTAGCCATTTTTTTGAAGCATTTTGAGCAGAAACGAAGGTCACCATTGCATTCGTAACGGCCAAAAACCCTAAGATTGCCTTTCGTTTCATCAATTTTGGTGAAGTTGGTTTGAAGGGCAAAATTTTTTTGCTAGGGAGGCCGTACGGCCTCCCTAACACGCATTTCGAGGCAAAGTTTTGCACAAAAATAAAAAAAGTGGCCGTTCTCAGGTTCTATGCCTGCGCCTCCAATGTTGTAGGTCCTCGCTGCCACCGCGCCACTGGGTGGCCACCTAGCAGCTGCTGCCGCCGATGGCTCCCCCTCCATTCGCCTCTCCCCTTGCCAGCACCCGTGAGCTCCATCTGCGCTGCGCGCGGTTGTATGGGGGACCGGGCGCTATGCGCCCAGCCCCCGACTGGACTCCCAGCTCAGCTCCGGTCATATGGAGGACCAGGGGCTACCCACCAACCCCTGAGGGCTTCATATCTGCGGCCGCTAGTCACATGGGTGACCAAGGGCTTCGCCCCAGCCCCCTATCCACCAACCCCTGGTCGCATGCAAGACTAGGGGTCAATTTTTTTTAGCCCCCTAGGCTGCCTGTAGGCCTTCTAGGCCATTTTGGAGCACTTTTGACAAAATCCGGCATAACTTTTCAGTACGGTGTTCGTTTTTCGCAAACGAGATACCATTGGAAAGTTGATTCTAGCATCAATCCAGTGGTATTGGTAGTTTTGTTATTGATTTTTCTGTAGATTTATTTTCCAGGTCCTTGAACTCAGATGTTCCATTTTTCACTCTAGAGGGCATATCTTTTGACACAGTGATCCTTTTTTCGCCATTCTTGCGACATTGGAAAGCTGGTTCAGTCCTCTACATAGATCTGAGGTCTATTTTTATTTTCTATTTATGCATGTTAGGTATTCTCTCATTTTGTAGTCATTGGGGATTGTAATAAATGAGCTGATATAAAGTTCCATCAGGGGGGTTTCTTGCAAAATAATCTTCATCATGTTTTGATGGCAACTCGCATGGGTTGTAATCTAGTTTATTAGTTTTTTTTGGCCACATTTTTTCTTAGCTTAACACATATCAGATTATTTTTGGTTCACACTGAGAGCCTATGGTTAGTGATCCACATCGGATCCATCTCAATTTGAGGGCCACTAAATTTGTGGTTATTGTTCCTGAGTCTGTATGGTACTTTTTCCCATGGAAGAGTTTCAGTCTCAGTTTTGACATCGGCATAGAGATTCACAGTTTCCAGATTTTTTCATCATATCATCTACTATTACTCTATGGATTCCAGGATTGTTCCAGTTTGGTGTTTTCGAGTGTTCTGTGGCATCGGGTTTGCTGTCACATTATGATGATTTCAATATGGTTTCTTGTAGATAGAAGTATCTTTCTTTGCTTGTCGGATTGCGGTTCCAGTGTTACTCCATAGTGTTCTTCCAGTGCTTCTTTGTAGCAGTCATCTCATTGTAGGGGGGGTTGTCCCACTGGGTTTTCCTTCTCTACCTCATTATTGCATTTGTACATGGGTACCTGATCATGCCTTGTTGTCGAGACCCATTCATGCTTTCTTGCATTCATCTTAGTTTTAGGTGCATGCTTATCTAGTCTCCCTAAGTTGCACTTATGGGGGGGTGTTAGTGTAATTAATATTTAATTACACTTGCATAACTTTACTTAGGTTTTTCTTAGGTAATAATTAGTTTACTTAATTAATAAGTAAGCTTTAATTAGTTGAGCTATTTTTAGGTCAACATTAGGGTTGCATAATTTTCTTTTATAAAGCAAATCATCTCATTGTAATATTGAATTCCTGAATATATCATTTTGCACATTCGCATGCAAAGCTCTGCTTTTTTATGTTTTCTCTTATGTGGAAGGTGTTTAGGTTTGCATGTCTGATCTAGGGTTTCTCACAGAACTCACCAAGGTTCTCCTATCGTATCTCTTCTAAATCATACAACTCTACAAGTAAAGTGGATCGGTGCTCGTGCGACATCAAGGGTTGGATAACTTCTTGCATCCACGAAGCGAACGACATCAAAATTTGGCTAAAAATCAACTAAGTTTGGAAGAATTTTCCCCCAAGATGACAATTGAAACGCCATTTACAAAGGCATCACTATAATTCAAATTCCAAATAATTTCACCCCATTCCAAATTGTAGGTAGCATTGCTATTTGTTTGCATTGTCATTGCAACTAGCAAAATAAAAACCCTAATTCCAAATTCCAGATCAGATGAAGTGTCATGTTGATAGTGTTTTCTACACAACAACAACTTAGATAGAATATGATATCCTATCTCTCTTGAAAGGTAAATCTATATGAGAAAAGAGATAACCCCAATGTCTCTAATGTTAGGTCTTGACAATGCAACAAAACAACTCAGTGATAAATGTGAAAATGCTCGTAATCACAAAGGGACCTTACAAAACAAATACTGAAACTTTATCACGTTTTGCAATATGTTGATACTTTGAATTCTTAAATCTAACCCTAACTCAAATTAAAATAAATAGAAAAAGATAAGGGTTTTAGAAATCCTAAGCTTGAAATTACTCCTAAGATCAACAATACTGATGACAAGATGCTGAAACAGACCAATTCCTCAAAACTAACTTCTACTTATCCCAGGTTTAACCTACAATTTTATAGAAACATTGCAATCTTCTAGGGAATCTATAGACATCAAACTCTACAAATGGTTAGCACAATTCCAATATCCTCATAGAATAATACAACATTCTTAAAAATAAATGACAAAACTAATCCAAGCATGCAAAGAAGACATGAAGTATATCTATTCTATGGTGGATTGGTGCTCCTTGAATATGTGAAAGAGCCCTTTTCCAATCCTTGATAAGCCAAATGAGATGATCATGAACTCAAGTTTCCTATAATGAGGATGCTCTAAGAATGTAGATGATCAAATAAGAGAAAATGAATTGCATTTATAGGAGAAGTTGAGAGAGGAGAAGCTAAGATTGAGAGATGTGGGACTAAATCCCATCCAATAGGAGAGAGCCACTTGTCACAATGGGATTGTCCCATGATTGTGCAAGTGTTGGCTAATATGCCCATTTCAAATTTGAAAATGGCAATAAATGAATATGGTTGAGGGTTTTTTGGGGGAATTGTGTTTGTCCAAAAAAGTCAAACATGAGAGTTAATGAGGGCATATTCCTTGAGAATATTCCCTTAAGAGGGAAAATAGGTGTTTTAATAAATCAAATTAAATGATTTATTGTGCAAGTGGATGGGGCATGGGTTAGTCTTAGCATTAATTAGGGATTTAACTAATTAAACTAGTGATTAGTTGATTGTGACACTTTGATTTAAATTTGTGGGTTAGGATAAATCAAAGTGAGAGGATATTAGATATTTAATTAAATATATCTCATTTAAATAAATCAAGACTTTAGGAGGTTAATTAATTAATTTGATTTAGTTAATTAAGAGGAAAGAATGATCAAATGTGATGTTTAATCAATAATGTTAATTTTGTATGTCTACATTTTTTCTCTCTTTGAGGAAATGTACTTGTTGCATTGGTTCAAAGAATGATGTCGCAGACATCGAAATTAAAAAAATTCTGATTTTTTTCAGATGCCCCAATGAAAAGAGGTATGTTAGTACATTGCCCCCTCAAGAGATCGAGTGAAAAGATTGAGGTGGATATCATGAGAAAGAGGTTCAAAATGAATGTATGGATGGTTAGACTATATGATCTATATGAGAATTATGTCCAAAATGAGATGTTTGGAAGATGCTTAGAATAACAAATTTATATTATCCTAAACAACTTAAATGATTATGAAAATGAGATGTTTGGAAGATGCTTAGAATAACAAATCTATATTATCTTAAGAAACTTAGATGATTATGAAGTGTATATGAGATGGATGTGATGGATGATGTTGTGCTATGATGACATGAAATGATTATGAAAGATGCAAGATGGATGCAGGATGGATGCATTGTTAATGCGAAAGAGGATAGAAGAATGAGAGGGACCAACCCTTAAATCCAAGAAGATGTAGAAGTCCAACAAGTCTACTAGTTTTCGAGACTTTATTAGATATCATGATGAATGTTAGTGATGCATTGCTTAACCAAGGATGGGAGAGATAAAGAGCATACCTTTCTTTATGTTTGATAACACACGTAGGTGTGATCCATCAAGGTATTAAGAACCAGGATGGCATGGCACATAGTGTGATGGAATTTGAATCATCAAATAGATAGGAGTAATCTTGTTCACACTTGACAAACATAACCTTATTCAAAATGCAGTTTAGATATTCCAGACATCTCGGGCCAAAAAATAAAAAGGCAATCCTTCTTATGTGGTCAAAAAGATACCTAAAACATCCTTCCTACAAACAAAACAAAGTAGGCATGATGAAGTTATTTTACAAGAATATCCAACAAGCACAGTAGATAAAAAGATAATGATCATCGCCCCATTCCTTTCTCTCTAAACCTATTTTGTTTAGGCATCATCGAGAGGTCCTTGGAATGAGCACAAAATAAGATAGGTCAATAAAAGACTAAATAAAGAAAACCAATCAATCTAATGTTCTTCATACCACTAGCCAAGACTAACTACTGTGGGGTACCTGATGCTTATGTCCATCGCGGGAAAGCTTCATCCTAGGAGATGTTGTGATCAGGGTTTTGGTGAGACTAATTTGGGTGATAAGCTATTTATACTTTGAGTTGATAAACTTGCTGACTCACTGATCTAGGCTTTCAAGACTTTGACGATTAGAGTCTTCACTTTAGAACCTGCTAAACTTGTTTCTGAATGACTCACCAAAGGGTCAAAGTGACGATTGATTTATTATGAGTGATGAAAATCATGGGTGAAAGCGAGATGAAATGGATGCACCATTTTGGGTTTTTTCAAATTTTTTGAGGTTGTTTTTTGGAATTTTGAGGTGTTTTGCAATTTTTTTTGGTATTTTCACATTTTTGAATGTTTTTGGATTTTTGATGAATTTTTGAATGTTTTTGACTTTTGATTTGTTTGGATGTTTTTGAATTTTCGCATAATTTTGACAATTTGGATATGATATGTGATGACGATATCAGTGCTGTGTTTTGGGATTTTGTTAAAAACCAAGCTTAATTTTGATTGATTAGATTGATGGATTGATAGTTTGACTAAGTATGTTAAGTCAAAAAAAAGTGATAATGCACTCGTAGACTTTAGGAAGATGTGTTATCCCAGAGTAAACTCATACAAGATGATAGTTTGACTAAGTGTGTCAAGTCAAACAAGGTCATTTTGGATTTGATAATTTGGCTAAGTGTGTTAAGCCAAACAAAGATGATAATGAACTTGTAAACCCAAGGAAGTTGTATTATCCTAGAGTAAACTCGTTCAAAAGATGATAATTTGACTAAGTGTGTTAAGTCAAAAAAGGTGATAATTGATTGGATTCAATTGATCAAGATTGATGAAGCTTGATTTGGAACAAAATTGTTTTGATGATTTTGATGTGACGCTGAAGTACACATTAGATGCAACTGATATGGATTGCTTGGATTGATGTTCAGTGAAATATAAAGCTTGATGAGGAATGTCTTCCTGTCAAAATATGCCATGGGCTAGTGATTTGGATGTTTGGCTCACAAATTCTTTGACCAATTTTCTTTCATGGTTTTCCAATGTTTGGATTACCAGATAAGTTAAAGGATATGCAATTATCTTCCCTCAGTGTCTAGCAATTTTTGAACGACCATGGGTGGATTCTTGGATAGATGGATGGATATGGATCATCTTGCGATAAGATAAGGTGTTCAAAAAGAGGATGCGACTTTGGATAGTGGTTCAAGGTTCACATAATGTTGGGTAGGATGGGATCAATGAAAATGACCCATGTCTAGACATTTGCCATAAGCAAGTGAAAATTTTGCACCAAACTTTTATCAAGATCAAGATAAGGTATATAGATGGTAATGGGTTGGATAAAATGGTTCATGGATGAACGGATGATATGGATGGAATTCTAGCTTTATTATGGATGTGATAAGATGCTTTCTCCTGAAATGGCACATGTAGATGCTCGATTCTACACATGACACTTGTTTTCCAGTTTTTCATCATGGTACTTGTCCAAAGTGCCACCGAAGTGGTTTTCACTAGAGGACAATTTTTTCTTTACTATTTTCAATCCCTTTTCAGATTTTTTTGAATTTTTATTTTTAGTTTTCTTTTTTTTGTATTTTCTGAGAGATTTTAAATTGATGTTGAATCACCTGGTACTATTGACATTGATTCCTATGTCATAATGTTCCATCAATATCCTACTTGAAGAATTTTCTTTGCCAAGATACGTGCACTTGAATGCAACTTTTGAGATTCCTGATCTTTTTTGCAGATATCAGGGTTAACTCTATCTTTGTGCACACATCGCGATAGAGTGCCTTCTGAATCCTTATGATGAAGGGTCGCTCCCAACACATGGTCAATGTGAGAATTGGATATCATGCACGGAGGAGTGGATGGTGTGTGTTTAGGAATAACAGATGGATTGGTCGATAGTTTGGAACCTTTGACTCTCCAAACTTGGGAAGATGAGCAATGATGGGTGGATATGGAAGTGTGCATGGAATTAGGACCAACTACTTGATACACTTTGTATGTCACTTGAGAAGCTTTCTTTTTCCTTTGTGGATATATTTGATGGATACTTTTCCCTTTTTTATTTTGCCCCATAGTGTCTTTGACTGATGGAGTTTGATAGGGATAATCTTTCTTTTTATTATTAGGTATCCAAGTGTATTTGATTTGTCCAATATGCTTCTTAGCTTCTTTTTCCTTGATAACATTCTTCATGCTTTGATTCAAATATTTATTTTGATGGTCCCAATTCATGGATGGGTTGATGGGTGGATGGAGATTCATGATGTGGCAGGTTGTAGTATTGGCATCGGTTTCATCATAAGGATACTTCGTGCTCCCTATGTTGACATTTGCTTGAGACGAAGTTGCCCCTAGTTTTGTGGAAGTATCCTTGTTATGTTGAGATCCCTTGATTGTCGAATAACCAAGGCCTTGAAATTTAGGATTGCCGATAATCTGCACTGGTTCCAAGATTCCCTGTTAATGTAGGCCTAATCCTTTGCCTTGATAATTCATCTACTAAATTTTTTTATTTGCAATAGGATATGATTTATTTTGGGAACAAGGTGCTACTCCTTCTCTACTCTATGGCGGATCTTCAAAGGTCGTAGCTCTTTCATTGATAAGATGATTTTCCCTTACAAAGGTGAGTGATCCAATTTTGTAAGTGACATGATCCTCCATATGTGGGATGACTTTTTGATTGATATCTTTGGCTTGATCTTGTGAGATATCAGATTGAAATGTTTTTTCAAGAAGCATTGATGATTCATTGTCCTTGTAAAATTCTTCCTCTTGACTCCTTTCACATGATGTTTTAGATTCACAACTTATGTAGGAATCATCTTCATGACCTATTTTTGCTAGGTGTCCACAAGATGTTTTTGATTCACAACTTTTGTAGAAGTCTTCTTCATGATTTGTTTATGCTATGTCTCCAAATTTTTCTACATCTTGGTCTTGTGCACAAATGTTAAGAGTAGGAGACTCTTTCTCCTTGGTAATGATATCAAGAGTATGAGACTCTTGTTTTGAATGAAGATCATCTACATGTCCATCCAAAGAAAGCATCTTGTGGGTAGATGGAGGAATATGTGCTATATGGATATGATCATTATTTGTGACATCTTGTATAGAGAGGAGAGTTTCCACTAGATCATTGTAGTATCTTGGAGATACAAGTTCTCGATCTTGAGTGATTTTAGAACTATTTTCAACATGCTTTGGGTCAAGTTCTTGACATGGGTCAATTTCAAAGGATGGATTGCTTATAGTGGTTTCTTGGACATCGTCATTAGGAAGTGGCTCAATATTCTCTGGAGCTTTGAGTTGATTTGGATCAAATTTTGAGCTAGGGATTCCTTCAATATCTGTAACCATGAGGTCAAAGAATGTAAATATGTCTTGGGAAGGAACATTTCTAGACCTTGGTGATAGATTTTGATCATGCTTTGGAATACGTTCTTGAGATATGTCTTCTAACTCATAAGGTGATGTAGAGAACTTTTCGATATGATCATTGGTCGATGGATCATAGATTATGTCAATGGGATCAAATAATTGTAACACATCTTGAAATAGATCACTAAAAAGTGGCTCTTGTTGAATGTTGAGTTGATCACTGGATGTGGTAGAAGCATCTTCAAGATCTTGAACATTGTTTTCAACAATTATGGAAGAGAGATTACCAATGTCTTCAACCATAGGATCAAGTGATGTTGACATTTCTTGGATTTGATCATTGTTGGGTTTTTTTGGTGGATTTTGATCGTGATTGAAAAGTAGCTCTTGGTGTATGTTGATTTGATCATTGGTTGAGGTGGAAACATCTTCAAGGTGCTTATTGATAGATTGATCTTGATTTTTTATTTCAACAATTGTGGTGGGAATCTTTTGCAAGCTTTGTTGAGTGAGAAATGCCTATTTTTGTTGTTGAGCCAATGATGCTTGTTGTTGGTCATGTTTTTGTTGTGCCAATAATTATTTTTGTTGGGCTTTTTGTTGAGCTACTTTTTGATGGACTTGTTGATGGATTACTTGCAATAGTGTTCGGAATTGTGCTTGCCCCTGCCGAGCTTGGTGTTGGGCTTGAGCTTGAGCCTGTGATTGTTGGGCTACTTGGGCCACTTGTGCAGCTTGTTGGGCAGCTAATTCTACTTGTGCTTGTTGAGTAACTAGTTGTGCAGCTTGTTGGTTTTGGAACTTTCCTTTTGGCGGGCAGCTTGTTGAATGGCTTGCAAAATGATGGAGAATGAATTGGTCATGTTGTGTTTTGGTGGTGGTGGTGGTGATGGGTTGGGGATGGTGTTGATTGTTGGGGTGAGCGGAACGGTTTCATTGATTGCCAAGGTTTGAGTGGTGAATGGTGCGATTGAGATTCTTGGTCCTTGAGACACTTGCGAAATGGTAGATGTGTTAACCATTGGGGTTGCTTGGATGGTTGCCATCTATTGATATCGATCAATGGGAATTTTGAGTGTAGCAATTTTGTTTCGCAAGATTTGACCTTGACATTCTTCATATGGTTGACTTGGTTGTTTATCAAGTAGCTTTGGAATGCATCCTTGTGGTGTTTGTTTGGGATCATGGACAAGTTGATTCTAGATAATTCTCTAATTCAGTGTGATGTTTAGATTCAGCATGATAGATTGAAATTGAACATTGTTGTGGTTGGGAATCATATTGCCTTGATTTAGGTAACTTTGATTTTGCATGGGGTTACCTTGACTTGAATCAACATATGGAGTTGCCAATATACTGCTAGGATTTTGAACAACATTAGGGGGATTTGCAAGCATATCTATCCCAAATTTCACCAAGTGTGGACTAGAAATGTTCATGTTCAACAAACTTGTACTTGGCATGTATGGATTTGGTGGGATAATGTTGTTTGGAAAACTCATGCATTGAGTGTTTGGTTGATAGATTTGTAGGTTTGGACTTTGAATTAAATCTACCATTGGGAAAGGTCGTCCAAAATTTGGGTTGGGAAAACTCACACTTGTATTGTTGAATTTTGGAGGAGATAATGATGCCATGCATAAATGTGAGTTTATATAATCAATTGGCATTGCAACACTTGGATAGTTTGGTTGATTTGGGTTACTCATGATATATGAGTTGAGTTTAAATTCCATGTTTTTCTTGTGTTTTGACCTTGTTGTGAAAGTGAACCTCTAAGGTGTTTAGGACCAATGATGAGATGTGAGTGATATGGGTGTTTGAAATTTTAGGAGCTTTGGATTAATGCTAGTCTTTTAGGACTTGGTTTGGTTCAATTTTGAGGATAGTTTGACTAAGTGTGTTAATTCAAACAAGATGATAATGCACTTGTAAATCCTAGGAAGTTGTGTTATCCTAGAGAAAACTCACATAAAAGGATGAATTGGCTAAGTGTGTTAAGCCAATCAAAGTGATCATGAACTAGTAGACCTTATGAAGTTGTGTTATCCTAAAGGTAAGTTTGTTCAAGAAGATTGATAATTTGACTAGGTGTGTTAAGTCAAATAAGGTGATGTTGATTTTCTAAAAGTCTAGCATGAATGATGTTTCAAAGATTCCAAAAGTTTGTTGGTGAGATGGGATTTAATTCATGTTTGAAAATGGATGAAGTGTTTTGAATTGATCCTAGATGACCCTATGAGGACTTACTTACAAGACCACGGTTTTGAAGAACATGCTTTTCCCTAAGAGTAATTCAACCAAAAGACCAATATTTGCATGAAAATCAAATGAATCAAAAGGGACCAAACACATGTGTGGTTCAATTGTTTTTTATCTTTCTTAGATTTGGTTCCTTTTGACACAAGCACTTTATTGATTATGTTTTTTAACTGAATGTCCAATGTCCTAATTTTCTATTATCCCACAAAGTGTATTATGTGGAAATCAAAGAAATCAAGGCAAAGGTTACCTAATGTTGACTTTGGGAGAAACAAATTGAGATGTATGAATGTTTAGAAGCCTTCTAGAGATAAGAACCCCTAGGGACAAGCAGTAACATGTGGACACCTCCAAAGTATTTGTTCTTCCAAAGGGATTGAAATTCTGATGATTCATTGAATGTTTGTTTTCCACTGTTTTGGATCCAAGCAATGTGTTTTGATTCCAAGCACATGTACAACCCTAGGATGGAAAAAAGGAAATATGTGTTAGGTTCCCACTTGGATAAATCCAGCCACGCATATTCAGTGTGGATGATTAGATGCTTGACCACACAAGCTCCCCCTTATAGTGCACTCGCTTCTCGGGTCAACCAAGCATCAGTACCCATGAATCCCCCATGGCATACTTTTCATATCTACAACAGAACCACATGTATATGTGGGGAAGCTTTAGAGGAGATGACCTCTTGCACCAACAAATATAAGGTATTTTTTGGCCTCTAAACAAAAGTTTGTAGTAAGGGCATCCAGTTTAAGGGGTGCAATGATAAACTCCTTGTGAGAGATCTCCCAATGCTTAGAACAAGGGATTTACACATCATAAAGATATTGGGGGAGATTTATCATGCATAGCTTCCCATTGTCCATGGCTTTCACCATGAACATAAATTTATATAGCAGTTTGGAAGAGATTGGCTTTAGCTCATTACCGCTTGAGTCATTCCCTTGGGGTGAGTACTTTTTCCCACCAAGGAAGGCCCTCTAAAGGTACACAATAGCGAGTAAGTAAATTTTTAGTTCGATCATCTTTATTTGCGTGAACAAAGAGAGAACACTCGCAATGCATTTCTCATACTAAACAAGTTTGTTCAATTTTAAGTTCCCAAATCGAAATGTGAAGGCAATATTTTTGACAACTTAATATCACAAAAGGATTTTTATTTTCAAGATCATCGCGAGGCACAAGAGAAGCACATACTCCTTTTAAATGATATTAATTTGTGAAAAAGATTGCAAAACATGAGAAATACTTGTTCATTTTAGAGCTCAAAAGCAGTGATTTTGATTCATTTTAAAGCACCAAAATGAGATGTGAAGTTTTCCTTGTCCAATTTTTAAAACCCAAACAAAATCTAGTGAGTTTCTAAGCTCAATTTTAACCAAGTTGAAAATATCAAGTCAAATGGTTAATTTTAAACCCAAAAAGAAAGGTGAGTTGGTTTAAAACATAAAAATGAGAGCATAAAATGGAAGCCCTAGATTAATAAGCATTAAAAAATGCTTTTGTTAAGTTCAAATTTGGTGCTCAATCCTTCAACTCCAATATGTTTTTTTTTGCTTGATTTCAATGCTTGACTCTGATGTCAACCTATAAAAAGTTCAAAGTTAAAATATGAGGAATGAGATTTGTTAAAAATCAATGAAACATTATCATAAAAAAAATTGTACTTGTTCATGCAAGGTTTAACAATCAAATTCTTAATGACTACCCCACCAAATTATAATATTCTACCAACTTAAGTTAAGTCTACCCATTTTCATGAATTTATAAAGAAGTCTCCAATAGCCAAAGGAAGTTGTTCAAACCCATCCCATAGTTAAAAAAATGGACTTAAATGCAATATTTAGTGAGCAAAGGTCACATCTACTCCAAGCTGAGTGATTTTCATTATACCTACCTAAATATAACACCTCTTGACAAAAAATGAGGAAATCAATGGGAATGATGCAAATAGATGTCCTATATATGCATTTAATTCTATGTTTCATAATTGATATTTAGACTTTTAATACATGCATACCTGAGTTTCCAAATTCATTAATAGTTTTTGAATAAGCACATAGATCCCACCTCGAATCAATATCAACTTATCTCATATACTTCTACATACACATAAGATGGGACATTCCACTGGCAGTGCATCACTGTAATACAGGTGAGTTTTGATGTTCTACTTATCTCTCATTAAATGTAATGACTTCTAAATGATAGGATATTGAATAATGGAGTACTCTTGACTGTTCACATGATTGTATTTTAGTGAAAATAGATGAATGCAATCTAGTTATGGAATATGCTAACAAGTAGATTAAATGCAAAAACCCTAAGGATTTAGGAAATTATCCTGTATTTACAAGCATTCATCTTGGCATTATCTTAAATTCCTGCATGTTAGAACATGTGATTATTATATGGGTTGCAATCCACTATTCAATCTATCCTCCCTGCAACACCGCTACTTCCTTCATTAATTTATTCACCCCTTTATTGTAGGATTCACGCCATTATTATACCTATTGAGATCCATGTTGCAATCTTTTGGAATAAGGGAGATGATTAGAGATTAAGCAGACAGAATTACAATGGAAGAAATCAGCTATGAAGATAATAATTTTACTTATCAGTATGGAATCAGAAGGGCATAATTTCTTATGTTTAAAAAAAAAAGATGCTTAAACAATTTCAAACTTCACCGTGACATAAATAGAGTTCACCAACGAATACAAAGAAAAAACAGCGAATATGGGCATTTAGAAGCTTTTAAGTTACTACAACTGGTGGGTGGAGGATATTGCAATCTTCATAGGACTCTCTGTAGTAGTGGACCTAAGCATTGAAGCTTTGTTTGGCAATTTTAATAGCTCCAACTCACCTTTTTCCAAATACCAAAGCACAGGTACAATAATCAAATTGCAATACTTGTCGGCGTAAAGAGACCATTGATAATGAAAACCAAATTGTTAGGTGAATTTGTAGTGTGTGGAATTCTTCCAACCAGATGTGGGGTGCCAAGTGCGAATTAGTAGTTGTAAAATAATAGGGCGACAAACCTCAGGGTGACATTTGTAAAACAACAAGGCGACTGGCCTCAAGGTGACTGCCACTTATACAAGATGCACTAGAGAATATCAGAAAGACTCCATGAAATGCTAAAAATCATATTTCCTGTAATCCAAATGACTAGGTGAAATGTTAGGCAGTTGCAATGAATAATATCTTGGAGTAGGTCTATACAACATACTGGAGGATAATACAGGCTCAGAGAGTGGTAGACAACACAGTCTTAATCTGTTTTAAAAAAAAGAATACCCAAAGGCTATATCCAACACCTACAGGTTTCCTTCTATCCTTGAAGCATTACATGCCATGATCGACCTGATCTGAAATTATTGACACATTAATGAAGGTATTGACCTTTCACTTCTCTGAGCGGCAACCCTTGGAGCTATACACTATTATAATATAGTATACTTCAAAGTTTTCCACTCAAATGTAGAAGTAGTATTAATGGAACGTAGACTTACAAAGAAGGTAGAGAAATGTACATCCGCTAGGGCCCAACCAATCACCTCGCACCCCATCACCATTTTCAGCTCCATCTCCCATGTGACATACACAAAATAGGGGATGCCTATCTCTCAAGCATAGTTATTGTTCTTTCAGAAAACTCCAGCTATCATCCCCTCCAAAATCATCCAAATACATGAATCAAATTTATGGAAAAAGGTTTTAAAAATTGTAACATCTTTCACTTCTCCAACTTGGTGAGCAGATATTGGTGGTCTTCCAGAGGAGAGTGGCGGCTCCTCCAAAGTTCCAAAGGCAGTTGGTTTCTATGTGCCCAAGCATGGGAACTTCTATGACACGCCCTTCTTTCAAACATGTCACGTGACTCTGCAAAGAGTCATCAATCATGTATAATACAAACAATAAATTAATGCATTTTGTTTCTGGCTACATAATTATCATAGGCAACACGCCAATTTCTAGAGGAAAGAACTCGATTGGATAGTCTTTGGTTGCTAGAAGACTATCTTCCTTCCCATGCACAACTGGTGTATGATAGTGTATGGCTATGGCACCAATCCACTAAAAAGAAAAAGACAGTACAAGCGATTGTTTTAAATGATTTTGCATAAAAAATAAAAATGGTTAGTTCTAGCAAATTTCAAATAAGAAAACACCGAGAGCGTAATAAACAAAGCTAGCCTTTAACTTAAAGATACACCGAAATATTTCATGGAAAATGAAAATGATGTTATACTTTAAACCAAGATGTGATGTAATGGCAGAGAGATTGCACCAGCCACTTAAATGGTGATAAGTTCGAGCCTATACAACATAAATAAAAGCTTATAGCATTAAGTTTATTGCATCCTTGTTTACATGTTTACATTACTTGCAAGTAATAATCTCGCCTTTGACTTTCTATAGATTCACAACAGAAATATATATAAGCATTAATCCATATATATATTGTGTCATTTACTTGACCAGGACTATCAATGGGATTGATTATCAGAAGAGATAATAGAGCCAACATCCATTGAAAAAAAGGACTTAAGAAAGCAATCACCTTTGGTATACATTGCAGCAGCATGAGTTAAGAAAGCAGTATTTAAAAATTTCATTACATAAGTGCACTCTTATATTCAATAAATTGCATGCAATCCTCAGAACAAACATTTATGAGAATAGGTGAAACTGTTAGTATCTAGATTCTAAAATGAAAAGAACAATAGAAACAACTTAGCCCTCCTTCTAGCGCCATTTTGTGGACATCAAACTCTGCAAAGGGTTAGCACAATTCCAATATCCTCATAGAATAATACAACATTCTTCAAAATAAATGACAAAACTAATCCAAGCATGCAAAGAAGACATAAAGTATATCTATTCTATGGTTGATTGGTGCTCCTTGAATATGTGAAAGATCCCTTTCCCAATCCTTGATAAGCCAAATTAGATGATAGACAATGAGATGCTCATGAATTCAAGTTGCCTATAATGAGGATGCTCTAAAAATGTAGATGATCAAATGAGAGAAAATGCATTGCATTTATAGGAGAAGTTGAGAGAGGATAAGCTAAGATTGAGAGATGTGGGACTAAATCCCATCCAATAGGAGAGAGCCACTTGTCACAATGGGATTGGCCCATGATTGTGCAAGTGTTGGCTAATGTGCCCGTTTCAAATTTGAAAATGGCAATAAATGAATATGGTTGAGGGTTTTTGGGGGGAATTGTGTTTGTCCAAAAAAGTAAAACATGAGAGTTAGTGAGGGCATATTCCTTTGGAATATCTCCTTGTGAGGGATAATAGGTGTTTTAATAAATCAAATTAAATGATTTATTGTGCATGTGGATGGGACATGAGTTAGTCTTAGCATTAATTAGGGATTTAACTAATTAAACTAGTGCTTAGTTGATTGTGACACTTTGATTTAAATTTGTGGGTTAGGATAAATCAAAGTGAGAGGATATTAGATATTTAATTAAATATATCTCATTTAATTAAATCAAGACTTTAGGAGGTTAATTAATTAATTTGATTTAATTAATTAAGAGGAAAGAATGATCAAATGTGATGTTTAATCAATAATTTTAATTTCTTATGTCTACATTTTTCCCCTCTTTGAGGCAATGGACTTGTTGCATTGGTTCAAAGAATGATGCTGTAGACATCAAAATTAAAAAAATTCTGATTTTTTTGAGATGCCCCAATGAAAAGAGGTACGTTAGTACATCGCCCCCTCGAGAGATCGAGTAAAAAGATTGAGGTGGATCTCACGACAAAGAGGTTCAAAATGAGTGTATGGATGGTTAGACTATATGATCTATATGAGAATTATGTCAAAAATGAGATGTTTGGAAGATGCTTAGACTAACAAATTTATATTATCCTAAACAACTTAAATGATTATGAAAATGAGATGTTTGGAAGATGCTTAGAATAAAAAATCTATATTATCTTAAGCAACTTAGATGATTATGAAATGTATATGAGATGGATGTGATGGATGATGTTTTGCTATGATGACATGAAATGATTATGAAATATGCAAGATGGATGCAAGATGGATGCATTGTTAATGCGAAAGAGGATAGAAGAATGAGAGGGACCAACCCTTAAATCCAAGAAGATGTAGAAGTCCAACAAGTCTAATAGTTTTTGAGACTTTATTTGATATGATGATGAATGTTGATGATGTATTGCTTAACAAAGGATGGGAGAGATAAAGAGCATACCTTTCTTTATTTTTGATAACACACGTAGGTGTGATGCATCAAGGTATTAGGAAAGATAGAATAACCGAAACCATGCAAGATAAATTAATCCAAGAGAGGCCACCGAAGCACAATGTCTCCAATTGTATTGAATTCATCAATAGTAGCAACAATTCAAGTATCTTGTGTTACAACATTTTCTTCGAAATAAACTAACTTCTAACTCTCCTCTATTGCTTAACTTGATGAAAATTCTAATCCTCTAGCATTACTAACCAACAATGAGGCCACATGCCACATTTATAGAGAATGTTATCCCAATTTAGGGTTACAAAGAAAGGTCAGCCACAAAGATGTCGGCCAGAGGAAGAAAAACCCCAAGATTAAACATAAAACCATTAAATGCTTGAGGCCCCTCTCTAGGTTGGCCTAGAATCTCCTTATAATTTGATCCAATGCATGCAAAGGATGGAAAGTAATAATGGGAAGCACAAATTTCAAGGATTTCACCCATTAGTCAGCCCTTTTTCTTTCCCTTGACCTATTTTATCGGGCACGCTGAGGAAAAATCCTTCTAGATCATCCAAAGGTGGGGTATTTAATATTTTGAACCTTCTATCACGAGACTTAATTTCTTCCCTTGATTTCTTAATGACTTCATCCCGTTCCACCTTTAGGTTTGATATTTCTCCATGATTGCAACATATGTGGCCACATCATCTAGTTGGTGCATAGTGATTGGGCCACCTCCAACTGAATCATAGATTGCATGCCACCATTCCCTTAGCTATTCCAGACTTAGGTGCTTTGATGCAAACCTCTTTCTCCTAGTCATGATCTCAAAGAATGGAATACCCTTGCCATAAATATCCTTCAATGTATTCCCAATTTGCTTCCCCTATTTATGGATTTTCTTCAAAACCTTTTGATTAATTTGCAGCAATTCATACCATTCCCAAGGCTGTGAAGCCTTTGAAGTAGGTAAGATTTTATAACTCTCCAGTTTTTCTTCTTTGTAGTCCATGATTGTCTTCAATTTCTACAGGAGAATATCTATATCAATTTTGTCTTGCCCTAGCACATTTTGCAACCATTCAAAAGATCTATGGGCATCACCACAAGTGGAAAAAATGTCTTTGATCACTTTATCCCCTCTATTCCTCACTTCTTGAAGCCATTCATGGGTAACCTGTGTAGTGGCTTTCATCTTCTCCAATTCGGTAATGGTCTCCTTAGGCAGAAGACCCGATGTAGATGATGAAGACATAGATTGCAAATGCCTCATGAGATCCTCCAGATATCTTTTTAGTCTCTCATTCTCCTTCTTTAATTCCTACTTATCTTGTATCTCCTTGATCAATCTGCCTAAAACTGCAGCACTGGGTTCCTGAAACTCTTCAACTTCTTGTATCATGGAGGTAGGCCCAAGATTGATGGTCTAAATATTATAATCCTAGCTAGTTACCTCATCTTTATTCTTATCAGGAGCAAGAGTGCAATGTGGATCACTCGATTATTGGCCTCATCTCTCTCAATCCTAGAGATAACCTTAGTCTTCTTCTTTCCTTTTCCTTTTCCTATGTTGGCTAATAGATCATCCCAATTCAGAGGAGTATCATCCAAAATAATCTTCTTACTTTTCAATCTCTCATCCAACCAGCTAGGGATAGGAGCCTCAGGTTTCTTTTCATTTTGTTCTCTTTCCTCAGTTTGATCCATTGAGGAATCAACATTCATATTGTGCACCTCCTCATCTTTGTTTCCTTCCCTATCTTCCTCATCATGCACTAGATTGTCCTTCTTTTCCATATTATTTTCACCCTCCTCATGCATTGATGGAGGAGTCCTTGTAGGCACTTCTTCTTTTCCCAGAGACTTGTCCCTCTCTATATCAGTAGGTGAATCCTCATAACTCACCAAAGGAGACTATATGATCTTTTCTATCTTTTCCTTAATGTTATAGAGTTATCCCTCATTCAATTCTTCCACCTCCTCCTCTTGATGATCACCAATCTCTACATCCAAGGACTCACATTGCACATATTGTGATTTAGGAAGGGGAGAGGCATTCTTTCATTGTTCTATCATGAGAGCATCCATGGAAACATCTTCTTGCAATAGTCTATCCTTTGGAGAAGGAGTCCTTGATCTCCTTGCATAAACTTGTGTTTTTCCCTCAGAGCTATCCACTTCTATCACCTAAGGAGTTGTATTCTCTTCCTCCTTGGAAGGTTCATCATTTTTATTCTTTGCAGTCTTGAACAATATTCTTCTTTTAGGCACAAGGACATCACCTTTCTCACCTTCATCATCTGGTTCCTCCTTAGTAGTAGACTTATATTTCTTAGAGACCTTCTTCCTCCTTTTGGAAATTGGCTTCCTTTTCTCCTTTACCTTTGTCTCTGCCTGAGCATCCTTAATTTTGATTTTTAAGGGACACCCCACCTTCTCCTTACCCTTTGGATCTTGTTCATCATCCTCAGAGGTAGATTGGGACTCCATATTTTCCATTAGATTGTATGTATACTGTATGCCCTTATTTTCCAACTCCCATACCTTATGTTTGATTGAAAACTTGGTATATCTAATCATAGGAGCATTGATTTTCTCCAATTCAATTTTCTCTTCCTCCAACCAATCGATTACCCCCACTAGTTTGCCCTTGATGGGCTCATAGTCATGATTTTGTACCAATTCTCCATCATCATCTAGCTGATTAGGAATGGCCTTAATGTTGAACAATCTGATTAAGTGGGCAGGAAGCCTAGAGTATTTCTTCTTTATGACCTCAAATTCATCTTTGCAATTTACCTAGTAATCTTCAATGTCATCTCTCTGCCTAAAATCCCTACTTGCCTTCTTTTGAGCTCCCCTTGTCTTGTCAAACCTAGGTCTCTTAGAATGGAATGCCAAACCCAAATTACTCATTTATTCTTTAGAGGAGTGAGCTGACATCAAAGAGGGACATACCTCATTAGTTCCTATCCTCGGTGGAAAGTCATTCCCAAAGCCAATTTTATGCATATCCTTCTTCAAAATATCATCAAAGGCTGAAATTTGTCTAGTGACTTCCAGAAGTATGATGTGATCTGTTGGATATCTAGGCAACCTATAAGGGGCCCTTTGACAACCATCAATTTTGGTATATGAAAAGCTGGGGAACTGGATAAACCATCCTCCATACCTTTGTATTAACTCCTTGGTTGTATAAAAAATCCTTACATGCTCTCCTCCCTATAATAGCCTTGTGATATACATGGTGAATGCATCATTCACCCTCCTGTAGCTCAATCCACCCAAATGCAGCTGTGGGTACACCTCATAGATTACATCCTATCCAAATACCCCTTTAGTACTTAATCCCTTATATGGATGAACTCTTGCCAAGGCGTAAACCAAATAAGATGTCATGGTAAAACTCTTGGTCTACAACACATTACATAGTTGTTCATGTATCATAGCACTGATGATATCCACCCAATGATAATCATTTTTTTGCTCCATTCTTGTTATGACATAAAACATCCAATTCTCAAAGACCCCTATAGTTTTCAAACCTGCAACATTGCTAAGGAGTGTGATGGCATCATAATACTTTGCCTTGAATTTTTCTCTAAACAGCTCCTTAGGTAACTTGGAGATGTGGGGCTTGGGCTTCTCCATCCAAGAGTTGATGAATTGAAAAGCCTTATTTGTATCATCTACATCGTATTTCTTGGCCACATCCAGATCCAAGCCTACCACATGAGATCTATCAAGTATATCAAATACTTATGCCACTGAAGGAGGAGATAAATTGGCCAACACTCTACCTTGTGGACCAATCACCCTCTGTGTACCCCTGTCATAATGTCTAGCACATTTATGAACCAACTCATAACACTGAACTATGGAGGGAAACCCAACTACATGAGCCAATCCTAACTCTACCATTCTTCTGGCCAGCAATGGGGAATCCTGCATAGCCATTCTTTCCTTGAACTCTTCATAGTCCCATTTTCCCACACTAGTATTAGTGATTCCTGACCACATAGAAGACAACTTGGTCTCAAGAACTTTTCTCTTTATATCTATCTTGATCCTTTCTGCTTTTGAGAAGACATATGCTCCCTCATCACTAGGATCCATTGTTTTTCCTTTAGCTCTTCCAGCTACAGCCTTGCTTGAATCAGCCTGCACTCAAGAGACCATAATCAATACCTATAATAGCATAAGAATCCAAGTTAGTCCATCATAAATGCATGCCAATCACCAAGGAAGTCCAAAAAATAAATTAGAATCCCCTAAAAATAACATTAACCATCCTTTCCTAAAGTTTGGTCTTTTCACCCCTTCACGGAGTTCAAGCCAGAAAGGAATTTCGGGGAATTCTAAGATAGGAGAATTTTAGTGATGGAAACCCAAAATAACATTCATAATCACCTCAATCATCTTGTAAAACCAAAGGAACATTTGCACATTCTTAAATCATCCCAAATTAATCATAAAAAGTAAATTCATTAATAATTAATTGATGTATTCCCATTATTCTTCATTCCTAACAAATTTTCGGGGAATTTCATTGGGGATGGAAATCCATGAAGTTAGCAAGACTCGACAATTTTTGGAGAAATGAAGAGGTGATGGAATCTGAAGAAATCCTAACGTTATGGATTTTTGTGAAAAAAAGCCCAGTTTTCATGTTTTATGCGAACTTCAGGAAGATGATGGATCGAAGGAAATCCAGGAAAATCCCAAGGTGGAAAAAATCCCCAATACTCCCGAAACCCAAAAATCTGAAATTTGAAATCTTTGACTTCGTCAGGATTTTGCCTAAATCGATTGACTGGTCATGATTTTGGGAATTCAAGCTTAAATTTACCTTTTCAAATCATTCATCAATGGTTTTAACTTTATAACTCTCCCAAAGGGTGATCTAACAATATTGATAATGAATTTAAAATAGAACCCTAGGGTTTCAGGATAAACACACCATCACAACTCAATTATACCAAATGCAAAATGGATCCAATGATCAAAACCCTCATGCAAAACAAAACCAAATAGAAAACCAGGCACGGGATGAGGTGAAACCCACGAAGATAGGGCATACCGATTCAGGAGGGGCATCAAAAGATCAAAGGACATACCCTAGTTAAACCATAAACCCCTGACACACCCAAGCTTAGATACAATGCAAACCCCAAATACCATAGAACCATTCACACTAATCAATTAAAAGTGAAACAAAGGATAAATACCATTGATGAAGTGTAAACCCGGTGATAATAACTATTGGAAGCAAAGCTCGATGCCCTAACAAGAAATGACAATAACGACTAAAAGATAATCACTAGCAAATCTGAGAATCCATAGGCGAATGCTCAAACTAGACAAAAGCACCCAAGCACAAAATATCTCAATACTGATGGCCAAAATAAGTTGACTCAAAGCATAAAAGATCAGCTCAAACCTCATTAAAACCAATCCGCAGAGTTCGTATGTGAGCTATTAATGTAGTGACAAGAACATTCAAGACGAGCTTGGGGATCCGAGGAAAAAAAGGAATTTTGGGAAAATCCAGTCAACACAGAATTTTGAGGACCGAAATCTCCAAAAATGGTGCAAAAATAGCCTCTATCGGGTGTTCAAGGTAACCGAGGAATTCCGCCAGAGGTAGAAAATCCTGAAACTAGGTAAAAACTCAAAATTGACCCAAAACTCCATATTATCAAAGCTCCACCCAACAAGGGTATTTTCCTAAGCTAGATAAGTCATTCAACAACATTGCAAAGCAACCAAATCCCAGGATCAAACAACCAAAGACCAAAAGAGAAAGAAAAGAGAGGAACCAAATAATCAAGCAAAGAGGGTCCCTACTTTTAGTGGGGCGTGTGTACAAAACTGCACAACACGTTGCCTATTGCAACCATGTCGCGAAAGCAAAATGGAAACCCTAATTTCAAATCATGAGAAGTATTTCAATTTACAATGGCATCACTAAAAGTGATAAAAGTGTTGTTGAAGCTTCAAATAGCATCACAATATAGTGATGTCGACGTTGACTTATTTTCCAACCCTAATAAATGCATCAAAAAGTTAAAGTACAAGGAAATTTTAGAATTGCATACCATTGGTCCTGTGCCTAGAGTCTAGTACTCTCGAACCTAGTTGGAAATGTGTCATGGAAGCACATGGTGGGCCATTTCATCAGGAGGTCAGAGCTCAAAATGCATAAAATATCTATAGTGTGAATGCATAAATGAATTGAAAGTGACCCTTTAGCCCATATTTAAGCCTAAAAATTAGAGTTTTTTACCCTAATTTGAGAGTGCAACTAGGGTTTTTCACCAGTTCAACCAATTCCTACCCAATGAAGCTTATTTTACACTATTTTTTATGTTTTTTGGGCATATTTTTGCATCCTAAAGCCTTTTGGGACCCCTGAATCAATATTTTATCTTTGTCAAGAGATCAACCCAAAATTCAAAAAAAAACATCCAATCTCTTGAAGGGGTAAGGTACAAATTTATTTTCCTTCCACTAGGGCAATAGTGGGGCATCCAAAAAAAATAGATTTTTTTTAATCTAAGCAACAGTTTTAATCTAAAAAGCATCAGTCTTTGAACCAACATAGCAAGTACCTTGTTTTAAGGGCAAAATGTAGACACTTAAAAATGTCCTAAACAGTATTACACACTTGAATTTGATATATTAACATCATTTTGTCTTGAAATCCATCTTCTTTTGAGTTGTTTAAAATTAAATAAGCCTAATTATTTAATTAAATATGTTATTTTCATCTATTAATCTAATTGACCTAATTGAGTTGATTCACCCCCTCTCACACTAACATTTCACCTTTTTTAATCAAATAATGCAAATTATTTAATTTAATGCCTAACTCCTCTTATTCAATTAAATAAACTTAAATTATTTAATTAAATATCATATTTGCATCCCCCTTTTCATTAAATGAATCAATAATTTAATGAATATCATATTATTTTCCATCTTGCACTTTCAAATTTAGTTTTAATTAGCTAAATTACTAATTTCCCTCCATCCACTTACATAGGGAATATTTTAAAGCAATATTCTCCTATTTGGCTCCAAAAGGGCAATGATTCTTTCCAAACAAACTTTCTAACAAACTTTCAAAGTTCTTACAAAGTGTGTTTCTTTAAATCATTCTCAACCCTTGATCTTTCCTTCATCCATGTGATCTTTGATTTTCATTCATTGATGAGAATATTTGATCCATGTGCTCACCCTTCATTCATTATTGACCATTGATTGATCAAATCGATCTGAGCCCTTGATTTTTCATTTGCTTTCCTATAAATAGATCACTATTTAGAGAGAAATGGATCCATATTTTGATAGAAAATTCATGTTGTTGAAACTCTCACTCACTTGCATCCATATTAATCACATTTAGCATTTTAGTTTTGTATTCATCCATATTTAGCTTAAGCATCCATTAATGTCTTACATGGTAACTAAGTTTGCATACATTTTAGCATAGTTTTCTTTAAATGGATTTTATATTTGACATTTTTTAAATTTAGCATAGATTTGAATCCAGTTTATCAAGCATCCTAGCATTTAGAACTCATCTCATCATGTTAATCTAGTTTTCCATCATGTTTTACACCATATCTCATCAGTCTCATCAATTTTAATCAATAAGATTGATTGGAACAAGCTCATATTATCCAAGGGATTGGGAAAGAGTTTCCATTTCACATCAGTGCAGCACTACTCCCCTAATAGGATAAAATTCAAGGTTTTAAATTAGGTTTCCATTATGTTTTCATGTTCTTCATGTTAGTATAATGGTTTCTTGTTCTTTGAAATTTTGAAGATCTTATTGGGATCATGACTTAGGGGATTAAATAGGATTGTAATTCATTTGGATCTAGCATATTTAGTTCATAATATGATAATGGTCACAAATTGAATATGAATTAAACCAATCCTTTTGAGGAGTCATATGGTAGGAGCAACCTAAATCAATAAGCCAAACATCATCACTAATAGTGTTAGCAGAAATAAATAAAGCATAAGATGTGAGGACTTTTTCGTGGAAGTATCTAAACTTTTTTTTTGTTTTTGGATTCCTTCTTCACATTCCCTCTCTTACCACAATTCCAACACTTTAATTTGCTCTTCTTGGGGGTTTTAGAACATCCTTTATACTTGTCTCTCTTTGTGTCCCCTTTAAGCCCACATTTTTTTGTGGACCTTCCTCACATATGCAAGGCATATTAGGATCCCACATTCCTTGTGTTTCTTCTCATCTCTTCTAAAATAAGTATAGAAATGAGACTATCCATCTTCAATTCTATACCATTACCACTTATGGCAACAATTAGATTTTCCCAAAATTCGGGTAAAGAACAAAGCAACAAAATACATTTATCTTATTCTTCTATTTTAACATATATAGATACTTGAGCTGACTTATAATCATATTAAAAGCATTTAAATGTTTTTCAATAAAATAACCATCCTTCATTTTCAAAGAATACAAACATTTTTTGAGATACAATTTATTTGTTAGACTTTTAGTTTGGTAAATTTCACCTATCCTTCTCCACAACTTATATGTAGTAGATTCTTCTAAAACATTTAGGAGGACATAATCTACAAGACATAATTGAATGGTTCCTCATGACTTCTTGTCAATTTTATTCCAATCTTCATCAGATGTTGATTCTGGTTTTTTTTCACTTAAAATTGCCAACCACTGATGTCTCTCTTCAAGGGGATCCTCCATCTTCAAATTACACATCTTGAAACTAGTGTCATTGAACTTCTCAATATCTAAACAAGAGGTAGAAGCAATGGTTTTCAATCTTGTTCACAAATTTTCAAAACCCACAATGCGCAAGGTCCCACTGCAACCAAAAAACCTTCAACATTCAAAAGAAAGGTGCTCCCCTCTTAACAAAACTGTTAGCTCTGATACCAAATTTTGTAAATTCAAGGTGAGACTTGCTACAATAGAAATTAATAATGTGTTTACAAATATGAAATTATGTACCCAAGATTACCATAAAGTGATAATGTGATTAACAATTCCAAACATGAAATAAAAATAACAATACCACAACTAGAGAATAACAAGTGACACAATATATATGTGGATAAAACCTTGTGAGAAAAAAAGTCCACACCTAAAGAGTATTAGAATTATGAAAAACATGAACCGTAGGATCAAACAATGAACAAAGACACTTTCCATGCAAGAGATCTGCAAACAATGTGTGCAACATTCCTATATTAACATGAATTTGCACCCCTAGTGCAAATCCACTTTTTGCCCCTTTATTACCTTAGAAAATCAAAAGAAGAGGTTTAATTCCACTTAAGCCCGCTGCTTGCATTCCACTTGGTGCCTAGTTCAGGTGTTGGAGGGGGCGTTTCTGTAGGGGACACCCATGTGGTGCACAAACGTCTGTACGATGCGCTTACATCCCTAGCGAATTCCTACAGTTGAGACTACAAAGGCGTTACGCTTTCAATTGGAAGTTGAAAAGTAACGCCCCTCTTCTGCTGATTGACCTAAATATGGTCATTTTTTGCCTCCTCCTTCATAATATTCACTCTTTGATCCATAGCTAGCTTCAATAGAAGTTTGGATAGAGTTTGGTAAGATATTAAATCCATAGCTTCACCATTTTCAAGCTTTTCCCAAGCTTTGTAGCAACATCCTTCACTCCATTGCAGTGACTCAATACTCCATCACTCCAACAAGGCGAGTACAAGACATACACCTTGGAAACAGAGGCTTGAGTCCCTCTCGTTCGATCCTCCACAAGCCTTGAGCGCTTTGGACGGAGGTGGTAAATCTCCTCCCTTCTTTTCTTTTGATTTTGATCAAGTAAGCATTTACTTTTTTGTGGTGTTTCTTGCATACGTAGATTGTAGTTCTTTCCTTTATCATTTCTCTATTCTATTCCAAACTTGGTTGTCCATGGAGGTGGAAACAACAAGACAAGGGTTTGACTAAGGTAGGACCCTATACAACCCCAACAATTTCCCCATTCCTTGTGTGCAGGTGGAGAGTGTATGGAGCAAGCTGGAGAGGAGGGCATTCTATGAGATCATCTTTGTCACCTTGGTGGTAACATATTTCCTTTATCATATTCACATTTTCTTTTCTTTCCTCTTAATCTCATTTTATCACTCTAAGCATTCCTAGACTAGGCTAGTGGTCTTCCTTTTTTAGTAGGAACCTTGTCTCCTTGGTTCTCTGGTCGTACGGATGCCAACATGCCTGTGAGACACCAATGCACCATGCTATGATCCTGGAACTGTGCTTTTTTCCTCAAACAAAGAGCTTCCTGAGACACAAATTTGACTCTAAAGGTCAACCCATCTGGTCACCTTCCTACATTCAGATGGCAAAGTGATTGAAGGGTTCATAATCCTCATCATTCTCATCCTCATCATCCTAACTTCCCTTTAATCTGGGGTGGGTTAGGGTAGCCTTTCTGCTCTTGGCCTTTTGTGACCTTGGGCCTTGCAGTGGGTGGTCCCCCTCTCTCACATTTTTTGTGAACCCAATGTGAACCAAGGTCTATCCATTTGTCGGCACCCTGAAATTTTTCTCATATACCCCTTGGTCATTGTACCCTGGTGTTTTGTGAAATTTTATGAGCTTCATGACCTAGTTTATGACCTCTGGGCATATTTTTAGAAGAATTATGTGACACCTTCGAATGAAAAAGATGAAGGTCTCCTCTAACTTCACTACCGACCTTTTCTCCAGATCCATGGTTGGTCTATCTACACAGGAGCACATAGCGCGAGGTGAATCTAGATTTCTTGATGAAACTAATCATGTCCCTACTCCTCCGTGTCACCAATCTCCTCATCCATAGACAAGCATGAGGTCATCTATTTCCATTCTAAGTATGTCGTTAGTCTCGGTAAGGGTTTAGGTGCATTGTAAAATCACCTAGAAGGCGACCCAAAGTTGGCTAGGGCTGCTAAGGTGATCAGTGAAATAAGGTACATGGTAGAAAAGGATCGTATAGGTGTAGAATGCTTAGCTAGTCTCGTTGGTCTAGCTGAAGCATGCGC
This sequence comes from Sequoiadendron giganteum, assembly GCA_007115665.2. NCBI lineage: Eukaryota > Viridiplantae > Streptophyta > Pinopsida > Cupressales > Cupressaceae > Sequoiadendron > Sequoiadendron giganteum. Next base: position 184,697,555 of record CM021102.1, on the reverse strand, counting down.
CCCCTCGAGCTTTGGCCACTTAATATGAGGTGGCCTCTTTTAGGAATGTGAGAGGGAGCTAGAGATGTCAATGCCTCCTATATCCGTGTATATGACTGACATAGTCCCCTCGATTAATATACCCTCTACTTCTAAAAGCTTAGACACTGTCAAAGTAAACAAAAAACCTTTGGGTTTTGACTTCACCCCTTGTGCCACCTCCAATGGTGGAGGATTCAACAGAATGATGGGTGGAGGCTTTGGGGGTACGAACTTCGGAAGTGGAGGTGGCATTGGCGGAGGTGGTGCCAGTGGAAGTCATGGTGGTGGCTTCGGCTCTAGTAGTGGCTCTAATGGAAGTCACACTGGTGGTGATGGCATCGATAGAGGCTTTGGTGGTGGTCATTGTGGTGGCACCAGTGAAGGCCACACTAGTGGCAGTGGCATTGGTGGCGATTCCGGTGGTGGCTCTAGTAGTGGTTCCGGTGGTCCTCTATCTTCTAATGACTCTATCTTGAACACTCTTCTTCAGAATATGGGGAAGATGTAGAATTAGCTGGTGAACCTATCTTAGGCCTCAACTCAACCTATCTTTAAACCTTTCTCCCAGCATAGCCAGTTGTTGGTTTCAATTCTAAACACTCCATTTCCGCTGGGAATGGGGATTCCCAAATTTGAGAAATACGATGGTAAAGAGGACTCACAAACACACATGTCCGCCTTTAATGCCCTGTGCACACATTTCTTCCATCATGCTGTATTGATGGCTAAATTGATTCCCCGATCCCTCAAAGATACAACACTAGATTGGTATTGTTCTTTGCTCGATAATTCCATCTTCACACTCGATCAGCTTGTGAACCAGTTCTTGCGATAGTTCCAAGCCAATATTAGATTGAAGATGACCTTCTCAAACCTTGTTTGATGCAAATAAGGGGACAATAAGAAAGTTACAGACTTTATAGTGTGATATCAAGTAATCTTTTCATAGATCTCATATCCGTTACCCGACTTAGATGTGCATAAGGTCTTCATAGGGAAATTACAGAGATATTGGCAAGAGAAGTTCACCCTTATGAAGTATCCTTCTTTCGCACATCTGTGTGCGGCTCTATGAGAATACCAGTAGATGGTGGTTCAGTTCAAGGGTTCCTCCTCATGCTCCTGTTCTGAGGGAAAATCTATAGTGTCGATCTTGAGAAGAGGAAAATCCGTCATGAATGTAGTAGTCGTTGTGGACAAAAACAGCCTCATACACAATCGAAAGTTTACGAAGCTATCAAAATCTTATTCTTCCATCTTGCAGAATTTGGTGAAAGATAAGATCCTTACCTTCCCTACCTCTAAACCTATGAACTCCTAAACCTGCAAATGCACAAGAACAACAAACATGTTAAATTGTTAGCTCAAAATGCATACAAGCATGAGAGATTCCCCATGAAATCCATCTATTTAAACTAAAATTAGGAAATGAAGAGAAAAACTTAAATAAATGAGAGTTAATCCTAATTAAGCCAATAGATTTAAGATCCCATGGGGGAATTGGTGCCAATTGAATGTTGAAACTGGTTGTTTCCCATTTCCTAAGTTGCAATGTTGAGTGGTTGAGAAACCAAAGAGATTTGAGCATAACCTTGTTACAAATCTTGAAGATGATGAATGGTTGAGTGATAATGGGAAAAATTAGCTCTCAATACGAAGAGAGTAACTTTGCATGCAATTGTGGATGAGGATGAAGTTGAGTATAATAATTTTACTCAAATTGTGGATAATTGAATGAGAGGAAGAGTCTCCCATTTATAGATTTCAAATTGGAAGAATGAATGAGATTGAGCAATGTGGGATCATTCAACATCCAATGGCCAAGTTCCACTTGTCAAGATGTGAATGGTTGAAGGTTGAGCACATTTTGATCAATGTGCAAGTTTAAATTTTGAATTTGATGAAGTGACATTTTTAGGGGGGATGAAAGAAATAGAGTTAATGCCACTTGGCTCAATGCACAAGGACATGTAGAGGCATTGAATGCCTTGTTGGAAGGACCAAGCCCATTTGAATTTGAATTCAAATTTGAGGGAATATTCCCCTTTTATTCCATGTGAGGGAAAATAGATGAATTAATAAATCAAAGTAATTGATTTATTGTGCAAGTTGCATTCTCTAGAGAATGTGACATAGATTGAGATTAAATTAATCAAATTTTAATTAATTTAATGAGGAATTAGGAGATGTGACAATTTAGACTTAAATTTATGAGTTAATTTAAATCAAGAATTGAGAAGAAAGATTTAATTAAACAAATGATTTGATTTATTTAACTAAAGGGGATAATGTTAGATTAGATTAAATAAGGTTTAATTTATTCAATTTAATAAGAAGACTTTAGGGATTTAATCAAATAAAATGAGTTATTTAATTAAAAGGAGTTTTACAGAATTAATTAAATAAAATTGATTTATTTAATTAATAGGAGATGATGACTTAATTAGAAAAAGTTGATTTATTTAATTAAGAGATGAGTGATGAATTTAATCAAATACAGATTATTTGATTAAATGACTAGCAAAGGAGATGATTCAGGATGAAATGGTGTTAGTAAATCAGGATCCAATGTGTTAGATTGAATTGTACTTTTTCGATGTCTACATTTTGCCCCTCTTTGAAGCAATGTACTTGTTGCATTGATTCAAAGAGTAAACTACTGTGATCAAAGTTCAAAATTTCTTGATTTTTCAGATGCCCCATTGTTGCCCTAGTGGAAAGATTATGCTGGTATACTACCCCCTCAAGAGATCGAACAGAAATGCATGATTTTCTGATTGAGATCGTGATAAAATGCGAGAGGAGTGGTTCTATTGATCAGAGGATGAAAGATAATTTTTTGATGTAGACAATTTTGATGATGTATAGACAGTCATCAGCCATGGGTAGCCTCGTGTATATTTTGATACAACACACCGATTTTAGATAGAAATGTTAGTAAAGATAGAAGAATAAGATGGATGGAAGGAGGATCCACACAAGTTCACATTATTACCAATGATTATGATGTATTGCTTACTAGGTGTTGGGATTTTCAAAGGGCTAATTACTTTATGTTTGATAACACACATAGGTACGATGCATCAAGGTATAAAGGACCAGGATGGAGTTGTACCTACTGTGATGGACTTTGACTCAACAATTAGATAGGATTATTATTGTTCACACTTAGCATGCATACTTCATTCAAGATGTAGTTTAGACATTCTAAACATCTCGGGCCAAAACATAGAAAAGCAAGCCTTCCTATGTGGTCAACAAGATATCTAAAAAATCATGCCCACATACTAAAAAAAGCGCATATAACTAAGTTATTTTACAAGTGTATCCCACAAGCACAATAGGTAAAATTAATAATGATCTTTGCCCCATTCCTTTCTCTCCAAACCTATTTTTTTTAGGCATCATCGAGAGGTCCTTGGAATGAGCACAAAATAAGATAAGTCAAAAGACTAAGATAAAGTTAAAAAACAAGCCAATGTTCTTCATATCACTAGCCAAGACTAAACTACTGAGGGGTACTTGATGCTTATGTCCATCATAGGAAAGCTTCATCCTAGGACATGTTGTAATCAGGGTTTTGATGGGACTGATTGGGTGAAAGCTATTGATACTCTAAGTTGACTAACTTGCTTGCTTACTGACTTAGACTTTTGAGACTTTGACGATTAGGGTGTTCACTTTTGAACTTGCTAAACTTGCTTCAGACTGACTCACCAAAGGGTGAAGGCGATGATTGATTTTATTAGGAATGATGACTATTGTGGGTGGAAGTGAAATGAGATGGATGCACCATTTTGGATTTTTCAGATATTTTGAGGTTATTTTTGGTATTTTGAGATGTTGTACAAATTTTTTTGGTATTTTGAGATTTATGATGAAGAGACTAACCTAAAGACCTATCCTAGGGATCTCGGGAGCTGATCCATAGATTAGCCTTGCCTATGTTATACACATACAGACCACATAGTTCAACTGACGACAAACTTGACTCAATGAAAAGATAGATGGGCAAACGGATTGCCAATGTGATGGATGCATAAGGACTGACCTTTACTGTAAAATAGATGGGAAAACGGATTTCCAATGTGACGGACGGCTAAGGACTAACCCTAACTATCTCGAGGGATAATCAAAGATCAACCTTGCCTACATTCAAGCTCAGAGACAACATAGTTCGGATGGCAATTGACTTGACAATAAGATGGACAAATGGGTTGCCATTTTATTGCTTAAAGGACTGACCTAAGATGTAGATTAGATGGGAAAATGGATTGCGAATGTGACAGACACCTAAAGGACTGACCTAACTATAAAATAGATGGGCAAACAGATTGCCAATGCGATAGATGCCTAAGGACTGACCCTAACTGTCTTGGGGGATGATCAAAGATCAACCTTTCCTATGTTCAAGCTCAAAGACAACGTAGTTCAGACAAAAAATTGACTTGACGATAAGATGGACAAATGGGTTGCCATTTTATTGCTTAAAGGACTGACCTAAGATGCAGACTAGATGAGCAAATGGATTGCCAATGCGACAGATGCCTAAAGGAATAACCTAACTGTCTCGGGGGATGATCAAAGATCAACCTTGCCTATGTTCAAGCTCAGAGACGATGTAGTTTGACAAGGTGAACGAATGACAAGACTCAATGATGAATTTTTAAAGATTTTCTGATATTTTGATATATTTTGGATTTTTGAATGATTTGGATGCTTTTTATTTTCACATGATTTTGACAATTTGGATATAGATATATGATGATACCAGTGCCTTGTTTTGAGATTTTGAAAAAACCCAAGCTTAAGGTTGATTGATCAGATCAATGGGCTGATAGTTTGACTAAGTGTATTAAGTCAAACAAGTTGATGATGGATGGTTTGACTAAGTGTGTTAAGTCAAACAAGTTGATGATGGATTGGATAACTTGACTAAGTGTGTTAATTCAAATAAGATGATAATGCACTTGTAAATTCTAAGAAGTTGTGTTATCCTAGAGTAAACTCGTGCACAAGATGATAGTTTGACTAAGTGTGTTAATTCAAACAAGGTGACAATTGATTGGATTCGATTGATCAATATTGATGAATCTTGGTTTGGAACAAAATAGCTTTGATGATTTTGATTTGACGTTGAAGTACACATTAGATGCAACTAATATGGATTGCTTGGATTGATGTTCGATGAAATATACAGCTTGATAAGGAACATCGTCTTGCTGTCAAAATATGCCATGGGCTAGGGATTTGGATTGATGCTCACAAATGATTTGACCAATTTGATTTCACGTTTGCAAATGTTCGGATAACCACATAAGTTGGAGGATATATATCAAGATATATTCCCAAAGCAAGATGTAAATATCTGCCCCCAGTGTCTAGCAATGTATGGAATGCCATGGATGGATTCTTGGATAGATGGATAGATATGGTAACCATGCAAAGGATTCCAAGGATTATCTCATGATAAGATAAGGTGTTTGAACAGAGGAATACTCATTTGGATAATGCTTTAAGGCTCAGATAATGTTAGGCAGGATAAGATCAATGAAAATGACCCATGTCAAGATGTCTACCATAAACAAGTGTAAAGTGTGCACCAAAATTTTCCAAGATCTAGATAAGGTAGATAAATGGCAATGTGTTGGATAAACAATTCATGGATGAACGGATGATATGGCCGAAATGTTGGCTTTATTATCGATGTGATAAGATGCTTTCTCCTAAACTGGCGCATGCAGATGCTTGATTCTATACATGATGCATGTTTTCCAAGTTTTCATCATGGTACTTGCCCAAAGCACCACCGTAGTGGTTTTCACTAGAGGACGATTTTTTTTTCTCTATTGTTTTCAATCCTTTTTCTAATTTCTTAGGATTTTTGATTTTTTTGTATTTTTCACTAAAGGATTTCAAGGTCATGTTGAACCACCTGATGTCATTGATGAAGATGCTTCTGTCATAATATTCCATCGATATCCTGCTTGAAGAAGTTTTTTGCCAAGATACGTGCACTTGAATGCAACTTCTGAGATCCCTGATCTATTTTGCTAATATCAGAGTTAACTTTATCTCTGTGTGCACATCGTGATAGAGTGCCTTATGAATCCTTATGATGAAGGGTCACTGCCAATACATGGTCAATGTGAGAATTGGATATCATTCTTGGAGGTGTGGATGGCGCAGTGTGTTTAGGAATAAAAGATGGATTGGTTGGTAGTTTGGAACGTTTGACTCTCCAAACTTGGGAAGATGAGCAATGATGATTGGGTATGAAAGTGTGCATGGAATTAGGACCAACTACTTGATGCACTTTGTATGTTGCTTGAGAATCTTTTTTTTCCTTTGTGGACATATTTGATGGATATTTTTCCCTTTTTGATTTTTCCCCATAGTTTCTTTGACTAATGGAGTATAATAGGGATAATAATTCTTTGTATTCTTTGATATCCATATGTATTTGATTTGTCCTTCATGCTTCAGTACTTCTTTTTCTTTGATGACATTCTTCGTTCTTTGATTCAAATATTTCTTTTCTTGTTGGTCCCAATTCATGGATGGGGTGATGGGTGGATGACGATTCGTGACATGGTGGGTCATAGTATTGACATTTTTTTCATCATAAGGATTCTTCGTGCTCCCTATGTTGACATTTGCTCGAGACAAAGTTGCCCCCAATTTTGTGGAAGTATCATTGATATGTTTATATCCTTTGCTCGTTGAATAACCAAGGCCTTGATGCTTAGGATTGCCAATAATCTGTACTCGCTCTAGGATACCCTGTTCATGTAGGCCTAATCCTCTACCTTGATAATTTATTTGCTGAAATTTTTATCTGCAATAGGATATGATTTACCTTGGAAACAAGGTGCTAATCCTTCTTTACTTTGTGGTGGATCTTCAAAAGTGACAACTTATTTATTAATGAGGTAGCTTTCCCTAAGAAAGGTAAGTGATCCAACTTTATAAGTGATAGGATCCTCTATATGTGGGATGAATGCCTGATTGATATCTTTATATTGATCTTGTGAGATACCAGATTGTAATGCTTCTTCAAGAGGTGTTGATGCTTCATTGTCCTTGTAAAATTCTTCCTCATGATTCATTTCACAAGATGTTTTTGATTCACAACTTTTGGAGGAGCCCTCTTCATGACCTATTTTTGATATGTCTCTGGATTTCTCTATATCTTGATCATGTGTATAAATGTTAAGAGTAGGAGACTCTTGTTCCTTGGTAATGATATCAAGAGTATGAGACTCTTTTTTTGAATGAAGATCATCTACGTGTCCATCCAAAGAAAACATCTTATGGGTAGATGGAGGAGTATCTTGTATAGATAGGAGAGTGCCCATTACCTCATTGTAGTATCTTGAATATAAAAATTCTTGATCTTGGTTAATGTCAGAATTGCTTTCAACATGCTTTGGATCAAGTTCTTGACATGGGTCTATTTCAAAGGATGGATTTCTTTCAAAGGGTTTTTGTACATCATCATAAGGCATGGGAAGTGGCTCAATATCCTCTTGATCTTTGAGTGGACTTGGATCAAATGGTGAGTTGAGGATTCTTTCAGTGTTCACAACCGTGAGGTCGAAGGATGTCAATATGCCTTGCGAGGGACCATTTCTAGACATTGGTGATAGTTGTTGATAATGCTTTGGAATAATTTCTTGAGATATGTCCTCTAACTCCTTAGGTGGTGTAGAGACATTTTAAACATGATCATTGGTGGATGGATCTTGGTTTCTGTCAATAGGATCAAATAACATCAACACTCCTTGAAATAGATCTTTGTAGGAGGGGTCTTCATCATGACTAAAAAATTGCTCTTGATGTATGTTGATTTGATCATCAGATGAGGTGGAAACATCTTCAAGGTGTTCATCGATGGATAGATCTTGATTATTGTTTTCAACAATTATGGTGGGAGTTTGTTACAAACTTTGTTGTCGGAGTAAGGCATGTGTTTGCTGCTGAGCCAACAACATTTATTGGTCGTGTTGTTGTTGTGCCAACAATTCTTTTTGTTGGGCTTATTGTTGTGCTACTTGTTGATGGATTGCTTGCAATTGTGCTTGTTATTGCACCTATTCCTATCGAGCTTGGTTTTGGGCTTGAGTTTTATCTTGTGATTTTCGGGCTTCTTGTGCTGCTTGCATAGCTTGTACATCTTGTGTAGCTTATGTAGCTTGTTGAGTGGCTAATTTGACTTTCACTTGCTGAGTAGCTAGTTGTGCAACTCGTTGGTTTTGGAGCACCTTTTGGCTGGAAACTTGTTGATTAGCTCGCAATAGGATGGAGAATGAATTGTGTTTTGGCGATGGTGGCAATGGGTTGGGAATGGTGTTGACCATTGTGATGAGTGTTATGATTGAGATGCTTGGTCCTTGAGACACTTCAGGGATGGTGGTTGTGTTGACCATTGGGGTTGCTTGGATGGTTGCCATTTTTTGTTGCGATATCAATGGCAAAATGGGAGGATTTGATATGATGCTTTGCTTTATGATTGGAGTATTGTTCGAAAGGCTCATACCTTGATTGTTTGGTGGATAGATTTTTAAGTTTTGACTTTGATTTAAATCTACCATAGGAAAAGATGTTCCAAAATTTAGATTGGGCATGCTCATATTTGTACCATTGATGTTTGGAGGAGATAATGATCCCATGTATGGATTGCAAAAATGCAAGTTTTGAAAATCAATTGGCATTGTGAGACTTGGATAGTTTGGTTGAATTGGATTTCTCATGATGTATGAGTCAGGTTTATATTCCATGTTCTTCTTGTTTTGTGATCTTGCTGACCTTTGAGGGGTTTAGGACCAATGATGAGATGAAGGATGAAAAGGGATGAATGATATGGGTGTTTTGAACTTTTAGGAGCTTTGGATCAATGCTAGACTTTAGGAGTTGTTTTGATTCGATAGTTTGACTAGGTGTATTAAGCCAAACAAGATGATGGTGAGCTTGTAAACCCTAGAAAGTTGTGTTATCCTAGGGAAAACTCACATAAGAGAATGAATTGGCTAAGTGTGTTAATCCAATCAAAGTGATCATGAACTAGTAGACCTCATGAAGTTGTGTTATCCTAGAGGAAAATTTGTTCAAGAGGATTGATAATTTGACAAGGAGTGTTAAGTCAAATAAGGTGATGTTGATTTATTCCTAAAAGTCTAGCATAAGTGATGTTTTCAAAAGTTCCAAAATTTGTTGGTGAGATGGAAATTTGATAAATGTTTGGATGGATGAAGTGTTCTAACTTGATCCTAGATGAATCTAAGAAGGACTCATTTATAAGACCAAGGTTTTGAAGAACATACTTTTCCCTAAGAGTAACTCAAACCAAAATAGCAATGTTTGCATGGAAAACCATAAGACGGAAGTTTGCAAGCACATGTGTGGGGTCCAATTGATCTTTTATCTTGCTTTAGATTCGGTTCTTTTTACCAAAATCGCTTTCTTGATTATGCTTTTCAAACTGAATGTCCAATGTCCTAATTTTCTTTCATCCCACAAAGTGCATTATGTGGAAATCAAGGAAATCAAGGCAAAGGTTTCCTAATGTTTAACATTGGTGAAAACAAATGATGATAAAATCCAAGCACTTAGAAACCTCTAAGGATATAATCCCTAGGGAAAGAAAGAGTACTTAGATTCATCAAAGGATATTTGTTTCCTCCAAGGGGTTTGAAATTTGGAGTTCTTTGTGTATGTTTGTTTTCCAATTTTTTTGAGGACCAAGAAATATATTTTTCACTTCCAAGCATATTTTACAACCCTAGGATGATGAGACAATATTTTTTTGGGTTCCCACTTGGATGAATCCAACTGCACATATTTTGTGTGGATGGCTAGATGCTTGACCACACCAGCTCCCCTCCATGACATACACTTCTTAGGTCATCCAAGCATCAGTACCCATGAATCTCCCATGGAATACTTTCCATCTCTACAACAAAACCGCATGTATAATGTGGGGCAGCTTCAAAGGACATGACCTTTTGCACCAACAAAATAGACAAGGATTTGGCATTTCTAAACAATGGTTTTAGTTTGGAATTTCCATTCATGGAGGCTGACCCATGTGGCGAGAGACCATTGTTGCACTTCTCATCGAAGCCAACCGCGTGATATTGGATTTTGTTCCAGTACCCACTTTTATATCCCGACTGGAAATACACTTGGCTTTAGTGTGTTACCGGTTGAGTCACTCCCTTGGGTGAGTACTTTTTCCCACACTTTCGAGGATGGTACTATCTGCCTTGATGGGAGAAAATACAATACGAACAAATTAGTGGTGAAAGATAACCGTGATTTGAAAATATACACAAATCCATTTTTTTCACATTCTGCTAACATGGTTATCGATCCCACTGATTCTACTTCTTACCCAGAGGAATATGTTAACGTAGTTACTATTATTCCCTCTCCTCATCTTGCAATTGAATTTTCAGATGTTACATTTACCTTGCAAGAAATTTTGACTAGTATCAAGTATTCTCCACTTTATATTCTCGCTCGCCTCAATGGTAACCTTATGACAGGGATCTTGGTTGACCCTGCAGGTAGACTGAATGTCATCATGAAGGAGACATTACTCTTGAATTCCCTGCAAAGGGGAGAATATGAAAAAACCAAATCCATCTTCTGTACACATGATGGAATTTCTCTTAAACCTTATGGATTGATAACGTTGTTCATCCTACTTGGACCGAGGACTATAGACACAGTCTTCGATGTCATTCCTGAGTCAGACCTATTTAGGGTGAAACTAGGCATACCTTGGCTAGCTTCCATGAAAGGGATCACCTCTTTGGTTCATAAGTGTCTTTATTTTTCTCAAGAAGGTGTCATGCATGTGGTGCATGACACTAGATATCAACCTATGGTATCTCATGGAGGATATTTGTTAGATTACTTTTGGCCCACCTCAATTGGTCCACTCCCACAAATAATGGACCTAATTTACAAGAACTATGTGAAGTACAAGACTAGAGGCAAGGGACAGTCGAATTTGACTCTTCTTATAGCCAAGCTGCCAGCTACCTCCTCCTCCCGAAAGGGAAAGGAGAATCTTGCTCCCTTCCAAGCTGATTCAATTGCTCCTCTCTCTTGGGAAGAGTACTGGATGAACAAGCTTGGACTCTATCCATTGAGTCTGATGATGCCTCCTTGGCAAAAGCCCAAGATCAGGATATCGGATCTCCCTAATGGGTCTCTAGGGCCCTAGTATTATTTATATAATAGAAATAAAATCTTGCGGAGAGAGTTCAACCCTTGACCTATTCCTATTTCCCGAATAGAAAAGGGGCCACTCCTAAGGTGGTAGAGGAAACTCCTCCCACTATTTCTGAACCCGTTCCTCTTGCTCCCATTTAGGAGACTACCCTTTCACTAGATCTTGGCTTACGGTTCGAAGAGTCGTAGAAACCCCCTTGTGCTCGAGAATAAGCATCAATTAAAGGCTCTCTTGGCCAAGCAAGCCTCCTTATAGAAGAAGGAGGAGGAGAAGACTGCATCTCCTTCCCTGTCTTCCTCTCTCCCCCTTTCTATCTCTGTTCGACCTCATTCCAAATTTCTTTTGGCTCTCGCTATGAGTGCACCTGCACTTGGAAAGGTGCAAGTGTTCATTGCTCGTTCTATGGAGCCACCCTTGTTCACTTTTGTTCTGGATGTCTTGCCTTTCTCAAAGCCTATGGATATGGTGAACACTTCGGTCATATCCACTGTGGTCCTTTCATCTTCTCCCTCAATCCTTTCTTTTTTTGTGGGGAGTTCAACTCCCTCGACAAAGAAGAAGGTAGAGTGTGGTCCCTCCAATGATGGAGGATGAAAGAAGAGCCCACATTCCTCGAAAGATTGCCCAACATTGACTTGTTTTGTCTTAATCACGGAACCAGTCCCAACCTCTCCCAAATTAGTCACTGCTCCCGAGTTCCTCGGTGAGCCTATCAGTGAACCTTCGGTGTAGACTCCTTTGTCTATTGAGGAAAAAAATGGCAGTCATGTCAAGTGCATGTTTAACTAGTTGGATGAAGTTTCGGCCCTATCAGTAATCTTTGCAAGGTCATTGACCCTAGACCCACAATAGCTAAGTGACAGATACCTTACAGATCCCTCTAACTTAGCCCTTGTTGCGGGAGTATCGGAAGCTCCTCCCCTTAACATTACACCATTGCAGGCTCATCTTCCTTCTTACGATGATCTAGAGTGAGAGGTTGATGACCTCTTGGTTGACCAATGTTAGGGGGAGACCCTCTTCTTAATCTTTAGATTAGACATGTGTGTGTATTTCATGGCATGTGTTCCCCATGATCATGTTGCATGTTCCTGGATGACCCTCATCACCCCTATTGGTGTATGGATATAGGCATGGTATTTGTGTTTTAAATCATCCTCTATATGTGTCATCATTCTTCCATGTTTGTGATTGACTTTCGATGAATTTGGGATGATGCAAAGCATCGGGAGCATTTAGGCCTCCTTCCATGTTGACCCAATTTTTATTTTAATTTGTCTTTTGTACATTCTTCCTGATTTGGTTGGGGATTGATGATCTTTTGCCTCTTACCGCAGTTACCTACATATATATAAATAAAGGCAGATCTGACCCTGCAAAACCAGATCCCCCTATGCCCTATGCGCATGATCTATTTTCTTTACTTTTCACTTTATCTTTCTCTCGTCTTTGCTTGAGTTATCCCTTTCATGTGTGACAACACATCTTCTACATCACTTGGTCTTTATAAAATGCATTCATGACAAATGAATCGTTCCTCAAAGACCCTTCACACACTTCCTTCTTAGAATTGTATTCTCAACTTAGAACCCTAACGAAACGTGTTTCCTTCATCATGGGTTCGTAAAGAAAGGACCTATAAATCCTCCTCCGAAGTAGGAATGGTCTTAGTCTTCGCCTCGCATGAGCACATCTCCTTCCTTTTGAATTCCTTGATGAAGTGAACATCTTTCAAAAGGATTCCTTGGTGACGAATCGATTCAAGAAGGAAGACATTGAGATTTTTGAACAGTGTGTCCCTTGAGTGGACACCTCCTCTTCACGTTGGGTTCCCTTGATTTTCAAATGATTTCTTGGCATCTAGACTGGGGGCAACCTGACTAGACCAGTTTTGTATCTCCATGACTAGTCCGAGGGCAACCCAACTAGACCTCACTTTACATCATCGCATCTAGCTTGGGGGCAACCCGACTAGACTTCATCTTTCAAATAGTGCATCCCTTGAGTGGACCCTCCTTCCTTTTGAAGTGTTCCCAAGGGACCCCTTTGAAATTCTTACAACCTAGCGATGGTCTGCATAACTGTCCGTTCACTGGCTTGCACGGCCGCTTCTTGATGTGTTCTATTTGTGAGTAAACATGTCACCACCTCTGACTTTGCAGAGTCTCTTTCCCTCAATCTCCCTCATGTGATATTTCTTGGGGGATACCTTCCTTCCATTCCTATGAGTCTATAAGTTTCTTTTCCTAGTTTCCTTCATGTGAGAGTTCCTTAAGAGTAACCCCCCCCCCTTGTAGGACTGTGAGCCTGTAAGCTACTTTCGTACTTCAACTTTCCAGCTCCACAGAACTATGAAGTCCTCTCTTATGCTTTCGGGTTCGCCAAACCGTGCTTTACTTCCTTGTCAGTTTAGGTATACATTTATTACTATACTACTTCCTTACTACTCTACTTTACCAAAGCACTCATCAATACTCATTCTCGCTAAAGTGGGTGCAAAATGTATTAACATGAATTTGCACCCCTCGTGCAAATCCCCATTTTTTCCCTTTAACACCTTAGATAATAAAAATTGGAGGTTCAATTCCACTTAAGCTCACTTCTTGCATTCCACTTGGTGCCTAGTTTGTGTGTTAGTGGAGGAATTTCTATCAAGGATTCTTGCATGACACATAGACTCCAACGCAACGTTTTTATGTCCCTTGTAGATTATTGTGGTTGAGACTACAAAGGCATTACACTTTTGATTGGAAGTAAAAAATTAATGCCCCTCTTTGGATGGCTGACCCGAATATGGCCATTTTTTTCCTTCTCCTTCATAATCTTCACTCTTTGATCCATAGTTGGCTTCAGAAAAAGTTTGGATAGAGTTTCGCAAGATATTGAATCCATAGTTTCACCATTTTCAAGCATTTCCCAAGCTTTCTAGCAGCATCCTTCACTCCATTGTAGCGAATCAATACTCCATCACTCCAAAAAAGCAATTATATGAAATACACCATGGAAATAGAGGCTTGAATCCCTCTTGTTCACTCCTCCACAAGCCTTGAGCGCTTTGGACGGAGGCAGTAAAAATCCTCCCTTCTCTTCTTTTTCTTTTGATCAAGTAAGCATTTACTATTTTGTGTTGTTTCTTGTATACGTAGCTTGTAGTTATTTCCTTTATCATTTCTCTATGCTATTCCAAACTTGGTTGTCCGTGGAGGTGGAAATGTCAAGATGGGGGTCTAACTGAGGCAGACCCATATACAACCCCAATGATTTCCCCCTTCCTTGTGTGCAGGTGGAGATTGCATGGAGCAAGCTGGCGAGGAGGGCATTCTATGAGATCATTTTTGTCACCTTGGTGGTAATACATTTCCTTTATCATATTCACATTTGCTTTTCTTTCCTCTTAATCTCATTCTATCACTCTAAGCAATCCTAGACTAGGCTAGTGGTCTTCCTTTTTGAGTAGAACCTTGTCTCCTCGGTTCTCTAGCCGTACAGACTCTAGTGCGCCTATGAGATGCCAGCGTACCATGTTGTCATCCTGGAACTGCGCTTCCGTCCTCGGACAGAGAGTTGCCTGAGACACAAATTTGACTCTAAAGGTCAACCCATTTGGTTGCCTTCCTACATTTGGATTACAGAGTGATCGAAGGTTTCATAATCCTCATCATTCTCATCCTTGTCATCCTAACTTCCCTTTAAAATGAGGTGGGTTAGGGTAGCCTTTCCACTCTTTTCCTTTTATGACCTGGGGCCTTGTAGTGGGTGGTACCCCTCTCTCATATTTCCTCGATAAGAAAAAGCTACATAAGCAAGAGAGTATCAAAAAGATATGAAATCTCAAGATTTAATTACAATAACAATTGAGTTCTATATAGGAGCAACCCTAATAATTGCTCACTTTAATTAATAGAAAATCACTTAGTTAACTTAATAAAGAACTCCTAAGTTTAGCTTAAGTGCATGAGAATAAATTAGACTAATAATCAATTAAAGAGTAATTAATTAATAGATAATGTATGATTACTCTAACACCCCCCCTTAAGATGAACTTAGGGAGTAGCTAAAAACCCTAAAAAGAATGCATGATGAGTCCCAGGAAACAAGGCTTGGTGAGGTACCCATGTATAAACAAAAGATCTTCAAAACTGGAGAAAAGGAGAAAACCACAATGGGAGAAAACTCCTCTCCAAAAGAGAGAAAGGCGAATCAAGGACTGAAAAAGCCTCCAAATCAAGATATGAAGAATTGAGAAGCCTCCAACTAAATAATGTCCTAAAAAAGAGGAACATGCAAAATACCACTTAAGCATGAAGAATCTATAAATTGTTATCGAATGATGACTAATATGTGTTTAAAATGAAGAACCTATAGAAACAAGAATTCTAGAGTGTCCATATGGTAGATGATCCATCTCATTGAAATGCATGTAACCACCCACTGATGTATGTTGCATCTGAAAGTAAATAGGAACAAGAACTAGATATGTAGATCACTCAAACATGAAACCAAGGAAGCATTAACATATATAGTGGAAAACCCCCCATAATGCTGACAAGAGAGAGCTAAGACATGAACACTAAAATTGTGTGAAACCAAGAACTACATGTAGGAGAAACAACCTACAAAAAACAGGGTGTGAAAACTAAGGCACAAAATCATGAGGCAATAATCACTAGGATTCATTTCTCTTGTGGAAGGGACACTCACTTGACAAAGGTGTGATGGCAAACCAAAGTCAAACATCAACCCCCATATAACACTTTATATCATATTGCAAATACAAAAGGCATAATAGAATGTGAAAAATCCCTAGAAATTATACACCAAAATGGCACTTTATCTCAATGCATCTACATAAGAGAATGAGCATGAAAAATATGTCTACAATTCCCAAATAGGATAGAATACTAGAAATACATATAAAACAACCAAAAATGAGTCATCCCATGTAAATGAAAATTTTCTAGCAGCTAAGACATCCAAGTAATTCACCAGAGTGTGAAACGACAAAAAACTATATATAATGTACTTGGACAACAATATGAAAAAAGTGCATGGATGGTTGTGAAGAGATCTTAAAGATAGTTCCATTGTCACTAGAATCATGAAAAATAGAGAAACTTGTCAAAATTTATGAGCTTGGAACTGAAAATAGCACCTCTAAATTTAATAGGTTGTAGAATTCACCAACAACATAAACTAGTGATAAGACCCACACCACTAGAAATTTGGCAAAACCAACTTTCTGACAATATCTTATTTGTCAAAATCCAACATCATATGCCCAAGTTATAGCCAAAAGAAAAAGACCCCTTTTATTGCACAAAGGGGTCATGAAGGGGCCCTTGCCAATTGGCCATACGGCTAATGTCGTGCTAAACTTAGGGAGTAGCTAAAAACCATAAAAAATAATGCATGATGGGTCCCAAAAAATAAGGTCTGGTGAGGTACCCATGTACAAACAAAAGATCCCTCAAAACTAGAGAAAAGGAGAAAACTCCTCAAAAAGAGAGAAAGGCTAATGAAGGACAAGAAAAGCCTCCAAATCAAGGTGTGAAGGACTAAGAAGAATCTAACCAAACAATGTCTTGAAAAAGAGGAACATGTAGAACATTGTTGAAGCACGAAGAAGTTATAGACTGTTGTCGAATAATGACTAATATGTGGTGAAATGAAGAATCTCTAGAAATAGGAATGCAAGAGTGTCCATACGGTAAATGATCCATCTCACTAAAATGCATGTAACCAGTTGTTGATGTACAGTACATTTGAAGGTACACAGGAATAAGGACTAGATACGTAGATCAGTCAAATCTGAAACCAAGGAAGTATTAGCACCAATAGTAGAAACTCTTGTTTGCCCAATTTTGATACCAGAGTGAAAATTTATGCCCATTTTCTCGATTCTACTTATTTTACAAAAAAAGAATTTTTTTGTAGCCCCCCTAGGGGGTTGGTAATTAGTTTCCCATATTACCTTGGGGTGGCATATTTTTTTTGTTTTTGTTTTTTGTTTTTTGTTTTGCTTTAAAAAGGAAAAAAAGCAAAAACAACAAAAAATATTTCAAATTCTTTCTTGTATCCCTAGTTGAAGAAAAAACCTCATAAATTGAGAAGGGGTTCATTGAGTCGAGGATTTGATACCATGTTAGAACTTTGAAAAAAATGAGCCATGGGATCAGACAACAAACAAAGACACTTTCCATGCAAGAGGTCTACAAATAATATGTGCAATATTCCTCAACAATAAAAAGCTACAAAAGCAAGAGACTATCAAAAAGATATGAAAGCTCAAGAGTTAGTTACAATGAGGGTTGAGTACTATATAGGATAAAACCTAATAATTGCTCACTTCAATTAACAGAAAAACACTTAGTTAACTTAATAAAGAACTCCTAAGTTTAGCTTAAGTGATTGAGAATAAATTAGACTAATAATCAATTAAAGAGTAATTAATTATTATCTAATGCATGACTACTCTAACAAAGAGATCCAATTTTGTATTAATCTTTAAATGAGATACACCAATATAACACTCCTCTCTGAACTCTGATAGTACTTCATTACTCTGACAACCCACAAACAAACTCTTCAAACCACCATCTCAATGCTCCAATAAATAGAAGTTTGTGGGAGAGAATACCGCAAATGGTATCCCAAAACAACAAGCAAAACCAATGAGTGCTCCATAGCTCTCTAACATCTCCGATGGCTTCATTCAAGAACATGCACCAACATACAAAATTGGGTGCCCACCATGCAAAACATGAAAAGACATGCATTTCAAAGTGGTCCCCACATAGAAGTTGTATGCCCAAAGCTAATATTCTCTTGGGATGCTTTGTAACCATCATCATAGTAAGTCCACCTCTTTGAATGTAATTAAAATATATCACAGGAAAATAAATAATAAATATTTTGTCCCTCATGTCCTCTAGGACACTTTCCAAAGAGAATGGATATGCACAATTATCTTCTTAGGATAGCAATTATAATTTCACCTATCTTAATACAAAGGGAATCATATTATCATTTATATTGATATTGGTATTCCACAATGACTACTCATATCTATTGAGTTTTGTTTCCCCTTGAATCATACTTACATGTGTAGAAATTTTCTTATGAAGCATGAAGTAATGGCCCCTACAAATTTTTATTGTTCTAAGTAATAATGGAAAGGGGTCCATTAGGGTTTGAAAGCCTAACTACCTCATTAATGGTAGGAGAAATTATCTTCTTTGTTTACATAGTTATGTATACATTTTGAACCATGTCCTCATTATTAAATGACACTTTTGTGGTTGTAGAGACCATTCTAGAAGATGCACCATCAACTTGCACATTAATAAAATAATTCTCCTATAGGGTTGTAGATGGAGATGTAAACAATGAAAAGAGGTAGGATTGTTAGAGTTTGGGTGTTGAGGATACTCAATGACTCATTGCATGTGTTGGAATTCAGGGTTTAAAAGGGAGGCATTCTAATGAGGGGAATTATGAATCTTTGACAAGGGTTTGTGAAGCAGTGAGGTTTAGTAGAGAGGTGTGATGTTATGGGAAACTCTGAATTTATGATGAAAGAGGGAAAAAAGGTACATAATAGGTGGAGGGTATGATTAGATGGGAATTTTTATACCTCAATAGAGATAGAAGAGAAAGAAAAATTGCAAGGAAAGTCATGTCAAGAAGGGAAACTTTGTAACTCTGATGGCTTACATAGACTTAGAAGATTGGTCATGCCTTCATACTTAGAATTTATGGATCTTATAAAAATGCATGGAGAATGAAATGGAAGAGCCCATACAAAAATTATATTAGGGGAGATGTTAGAGATAATAAAAATAGGCATTTTTCACTACAACATAGATTATAGAAATAGGGGACAAGACATAAATCAAATTTTCTTATTGCATCATCAAGGCTCAAGTTGCATAATGGTTTTGACTAAAAGTCCCACTTTCATATACATAATATGTTATGAGAATAAAAGGTTAAGTGATAGTATAAATATTAGCTTAGTTGAAATGACCACTAGCAAAATATTATATTATTATTGGGCCACATGTTGGTCACCCCAACATACAACACTCCTATTGGTTAAGGTGTACATCATGTATTCCCAATGATACTAGGTGTAAATAGAAGAGAATAATTTTGATGCAACAAGATCATTTCCCTTTCCATGGCCAGGTTCACTCATCCAACTACCTTAACAACTTATATATCACCATTAAGGCACCAATTTAACCTCTAAAATATCATATTTTTTCTTTTTCCACCTAAAAATAAGATCTAATCTCTTAGCCATAATTATAGAAACTTTTTGAATGGTTATTGTTAAATCCTAGTGTAATCCACCATAAATATACTAATTTAATTTAAAATTATAGATCTACGTATATTTCTATGAGTGATTCTAGGGCATGACTCTCAATTTCTATAAGTGAAAGTTCTCTCCTTTTTTCACATGTTGGCGGTTGAGCCAATTTTGGGTCTATAAATTTCTATAGTGAATTATAAGGCATCAAATATTGAAGGTCCAAATTGAAAATAACGGAATACCTCTCGTGACACCTATGAAGGGTTTTTAATTCACATCTCCATGAAATTTTATGTCTCCATGGTTGTTTTTCATTATTCAGAGAAATATAAAGTCATGGATATGAATTTTCTCTTACCAAATTTGCTAGAAAAATAGGGTTTTAATAGTATCTATTGCATTAGAAATACTTGGTAATGATCATTAATTTGTTCCATGAGGGTCATTATAGTCCTAGTTATAAATATTAAGTATTTTCATTATACATGATATTATATTTAATTTCATATGAATAAATATGGTTTTATTGATGTTTTAATGAAGGACTCGTCTCCTCTTTATTGTTTATGACTCTATTTCCCAAAAGAGTAGACATGAGTCCACATTGGTGAAGGATCAAAAAAATCTTATAATTAAAAAAACCTTCATCCTTGTTAGTTGTATGAGTAGATTGGTTTAGTAGGTTGCAATGTAACTCGTAAATTATTTTTATATCGAAAAAACATTTGAAGCAAACCTTAATTTTCTTACCTTAAGTCATGTTTTTCATATGTTTTATCAAGTATATAAAGATGTCTTATGCAGCTATTTAGTCTTTGGACTAAGTATAAATTTTTAGTAAAATATGAGAATATCATTGAAACAATATAAAAATCTCTAATCCAATAAGAGATTATTTGATATAAAAAACTTATACCACACACTATGAAAATTTGTGATTGTCTACAAATCCGAAATTAAGTTGTCTTAATACGAAAAAAATCCATAAAGATATTCATCTTCTTTGTCATACTTAAATTAGACACTTAACATGATTTAATAAAAGTAACTTATATGAACATAAAACATCCAATATATGAAGATTATTTCACCATAAGAAAGCACCAACAAGAATGACACAAAAATTGCAACTCTAGAAGATCATCTCACAACATTTAATTTACATGGATAAACCCTTATTAAAAAAACTCCACCAAGAAGAGATACCAAGCATGTATTGTCTTAAAATTTATGAGATTTCAATACTTTCACTTCCATCAATCCTTTTGTGTCTTCAATCTGATAACACTTTGTTACCTGCAAAATAATGATCCAATAATAAAATCCAAAGTTGCTAATTTATAAGAAACTTGGTGTGAGAATACCATTTTGGTATCTCAAAACAAGAAAATACCACCTCAAAAACCATACACCCCATTTATTGGTCTACCTGTAAACATAGTAAAAAATAATAAATAATCACATGGCCTTCACTTGGGCACCCAGCTCATAGCCAATCAAAATTGATAAACTGATAAACTTTGAATGCTCTATTACTTCTAATGAATTCAATAGTTGAAATGCACTACCTGGTGCCCCACTATGGATAGCATGTGCCAACATGGAATTATTTGTGGTTATACCATCAAAGTGGATGCCTAGAAATAATATTATGTCATAATGCCTTATTATTGTCTTTGTTGACTATGCCCATCTCATATGAGTGTAATTATAACATGTCATAAATAAATAATTATAAAATATTTGTCCAATATGTCATTAAGAATCCAAGTACACCTTCCAAGGATCATGGAGACACATGAAAATGACTTATAATTGTAAGGTAAATTTCAACTTATCCTAACATACATTGGGTATAGGTTGATACATTGATGTTACATTTTAATTATTTAAAGATCCTATTAAGGATACCTATGGGAATACCCTCCTAAGTCTAATTTCAGCTCTAAGTGTAGAAGATATTAGCCACTCTCATAAATTGGCCTTAAACCCTCCATAGTCTCTTGATGAACCCTTGTTCTACCTTCTTGAAGACAATCCCTAGCCTTGAAGGTGAATTTTTTTTTTAACACTATGGAGTAGTAGTTTTGGGACCCAACGCAATGTATTCATCTTCTATTTATAGAAGAGTGACAAGGGTTCTATTTTTTGGTATTCATATTGATCACCTTTTCATCTTTTGACTACATAATTAATATTTTTATGATATTACTACTTTCATGGAAGTAAGTGGGCATGATAATATTTCTTTCACAAATAAATCATACAACTATATAAAGTTTAAAGACTTATACATAAGTCATTTTCCATTTATATTTATATTAGACACATTTCCAACATCTAATATATCTCCACATTCTTAATGAAACTATCCACCCATGTCTCCAATATGAGTATTCTTTCTAATTGTACATTGCACGTGATATGATTTATCTTCTCTTCTTCAAAAAAGGGATTGAAATGATACAATTAAGTCAAAATCACCTTTCCAACACCAAAGAGGCTTCATATTACTTTCTACATCATGTAAGGGAGGTAAATCTAAACTTACTAATGTATTAAATTGATCCCTTCTTTCTTTAAGGCTGTCAACTACCCAACCCATAAAATTTTAGAATCATATAAAACTAGCAGTTGTGTGTAGTGGCTTGTAATGATGAGCTGATAGGGGGAGGAGAAGTCCAAATGGCAAGGATCTTTACATTTTCTATCTTGACCATATAGAACAATATGCAAGCAAGAAAACGATGCTTTGAAAGAATATGTAAGTTCAAAAAAGGGAAATTTAAAGAATCTGGGAGCAGTTTATTGATAGCTAATAAATAAAAATTTGAATTTACTTTTTCAAAACAACTACACATAGGAGAATATTTTGAATTTATTTTAAATACCAATAATATTCCATGATAATCAAGAACAGCCATAGTCAATGTTATAAATGAAGAGCAATATTTCTATCAAACGGAAGTGCGAAGCATTTAACAAATATAAATAGCCCATGACAATGAGTGGTTGTAGGTTGCTTCTTTGATGATATGATCATTATCATTATGTCCATTATAGTATTCTTCTTATTGCTAAATTTTTTTTTCATGAGTATATTCTACAAAAATCAAAGGAAAATGTCAAGTTTAGTGCGATGAACATGTGTCATTCTTAGACAATATCTAAATTAGGAAACATAAACAGCTCTATAATTTATAACAAATAATATGTAATGCACCTAAAATAGAAGAGATCAAATAAATAATATGTAGGCATACCTTGTGCATGTAGCGAGATGCAGTATCTTTATGATTATAAGTCCCATATAATTTTGTTTCGATACCTGAGAATTTTGTTGAGTTGAAATCAGTGTTATACATTTTTAAAAGTATATACAGTTGAATCACTTATGAAATTTTTTTTGAAATGCAATTGTGAAATAAGAGATGGAATAAATGACATATAGACTTACCTTGTATAGAAATGGAATGTAGTTGTAGCTCATACACCATGTAAAACATGTCATCATGAAGCTATTTAGCATTGTGGAGATTAGTATTTATAGTTGAGAACATTTGCAATCTAAAAGGGTTACAATCATATATCATTAGGCAAAGATGGTTTGAAGGCAAGAGCACTGGCACTGGCATCATTGAGTGAAGATCACAACAAGTTTGGGTTGTGTGGGTGTAAGAAGCCTAAAAATTGAGTTGAGACATTTTTATATGATCTATACAAGAATTACAAAATTAAATATAAATTTTATATGGTCTACCAAAGAAGAGGAAGGAATTTAGGTTTGTCATTGGAGGAGAGGAGAAGCATAATTCAAGAAGTCAACAACTTCTCTTAGTAATCACCATAGAAGCAAAACTCTAGCTAGCTTGGTGGGAGTGGTTGCAACTGCACGATGGAGGGAATGGCAAGGAAGCAGTGAGTCAACTTGCATATGGAATTAAACAATTAGAAATGGTGGAAATTATATATGCATTGAAATGAAGAGGGAAAGGAGAGTGATATAGTTACCGAAAAGAACAAAAAAAATTCATCATGTTGGAAATGCACATAGTTGTTGGAGGTGATCCTCTTCTTTGATTTAGAGTGCACTGTATTTGTTGGAACGTAATCTAGAGTATTTATCAAAAGAGAAAGGAAGATCTATGTGTATTCCTGTAATTGATTTTACACGGGAAATATTTGTGAACATTAATCATTATCTTTCTTTATTTCCATTATCTATTATAACTTTCTCCAATTTCAAGCCTTGAGATTTATGTATTGTTATTGCCCAAGCCATTTTCAAGGGGAATTGTTTTTGGTTTCCCTATGTGATCAGGGTAATGGGGATGGCTTTTGGGTTGTATTGATCCCATGCTAGGCCAATGTAGTTTGGGAAGTGCACAACAACATATTGAGGTGGTTGACGTGGTTTAGCACCCCTAACATATATGATAGACTTGACAATATGCAATGATCCATTGACCAAGCTAGCTACCACCCAAAGATTTGTTGTTAACATTACTTTTTCACCAAATGCAAGTAAAAGCTCTGCTTGAAGTTGCTAATCGTCACCATAATTAGGTGTGTTTTCTTTAGTAGTTTCAGCAATACTAATTGCAATGGGAACATTTAACTATTTAATCATTTTTCTATTGTGTAAGGCTACCAAGCTATTTGTTGGGAATAAGTGAACAATTGCATCAAACTCTTGGTTTTGTTGAGCTGAAAACATGGTGTTTGTTTGATTCATAATATTTTTCCAATAAACTTGAGATGCTTGAGAATTTTGAATATTCAAAAGGAGTCTACATAACTCTTGATGTGCA
Organism: Sequoiadendron giganteum; assembly: GCA_007115665.2. NCBI lineage: Eukaryota > Viridiplantae > Streptophyta > Pinopsida > Cupressales > Cupressaceae > Sequoiadendron > Sequoiadendron giganteum. The sequence goes on along the minus strand of CM021102.1, from coordinate 184,673,164 downwards.
TCAGACTATCCATGTTGGCGGAAGACTGTGTCAAGTGTGACAACAACATTAAAAGTGTACCAAAGAGCCAAGGATGAGGAGTGAGAAGCATAGATAGGCCTATCTAAAATAGGCAGTAATTGTGCAAGGTCACCCACAAGTATAATAGAGGCACCACCAAATGGTTTCATATGTCTAGCAGGAAATGCTTGTCGCAACCTAGTATCCATTTTGAGTAACAATTTGGGTCCCAAGAAGTTCATTTCATCAATTAAGATGGACTTAATGTGTTTAAAGTCCTCTTGAAATATGGTCAATGGTTGTCCTTGCAATGGATTCATATCTCTATTTCGTATTTGAAGAGTTGTATGCAATGTAGAGGCACATATATTGTAAGCGGCCACCTTCATTAGTGCCAAAGCAAGCAAAGCATTCATTCTCCTATTTGGTGATGTATTTAGTGTTATCTAAATTTTGTCTATAAGAAATGATTTACATGTACCTGTAGTACCTTCAATAATCATACACAATGGTGATGATGAAGATGAGCCAAGGTGGTGTTGTTTAATCATATTTAGAGAAATCTTTTTCTTAAGAGATAGTTGATGATAAGGTGTAGGTGCAGCATGTGGGAAAAGGTTTTTTTTTAGTTGTATGTAATCTAATTTTTGAGATGAACTCTACAATAATGTTATGTAGATTCTTAGGAATATGGTGTGTGTCCCACATGTGATTTAATTCAAAGTCCCATCTACTTAATAGTTGTAACTGGTCCAAGTAGACATTGTTTGTAGCACTAAGGCGAGAAAGCAATTCCCATTCGTATTCCTATAGGAGGTAGAGATTGGGTTTTTTCAGTTCACTATCACCTTATTTTTGACTAGTGGGGCGAGCAATAACTTTATTGATATGCCTAGGGTAATAGCCAACAACGTGAAATAGGCTCCAATTCTATGTTATACTATCTTTGGTGAGGCCAATATATGCTTTGAAATTTTAGAAAGGCTTGTATAGCAACAATTCCAACCAAAAAAATGTTTCAAAGGTATCACAATACTTAGGAGGGGTAGACTTGAATAGCGGGTAAACATTGATCACAACAGGGTGTGGTCGCAAATGCCAAGCCCTGCCTTTGTAATTTTTCTGATATGTATACAATTGTGCAAATTGAATAAGGGATATAGTGTTCCTCTTAGCTGGTCTTTGCATATAACATTAAATATAACTACTTGCAAGCTATTCACCATTATCAGCTATTTTCAAATGGTGGAAGGTTTGTCTACTCACGTTCAAAGATAGGAAATATCGGCTTCACATGACAAGGGGAAACTTTTGTAGCATATAGCATGTTTCTTGTGCACCAATGTCACCATCTGCAACCAAGTTCGTCATGAGATTTTGATAGGAAAGCAACACTTTATCCCTAGATGAATTTGTATTTGCAAGCCTCTGCAAGATATCAATATAGCTTTTAGACTTTTTTTTAGACTTTGATGCATATTTCAAAATGTTGTTTAGCACAATTTGTCTTGACAAGATTGGATGAAAATCAAAGTTTGCTCACCAGATTGCAAGAATCTCAGGGTTTTGGATATTAAGGTGCTCATCATTTCTTTCTAGCTTATAGGATTTTTTTGATTCATTGCCAATTTCCAATGTCGATGATGGTTGTGCATTCCATGGAGCTTTGTAGCGACATTGTAATTATTGGTTTTTTTCCTAAGGCATGTGTATTGAGTACATTTGGTATGCCTTTGCACTGTGGTCACCAGCTATTCATAATCCACCATTGGTTCCATGCAAGAAATTTGCGAAGTGTCAAGAAAACAAGGGTCCTCCAAAGAAAAGTGGTGTACTCTTGATATTAGATGTTTTGGGGAACAAGGATTCCGTGCTGAAACATAGTGATCAAAGAAGCTTTTTTCCTACTGAACTTTGTGTGGATTGGACCAGTCAAGCATGTCCATATTTGGGGCACCTGGAAGCCACAAGAAACCATGGACATGTGTGGAGCCATGGTATTTCTACTCATACCTATACCAGTAATCCTTTGTATGGAAAGGCCTCTCAAGAACCTCTTCATAGAAAATGGTGAACAACAAGTGCATTTACAAGGTTCTTATATGTGGGTTTTAGAAAACATTGTCCATGAAGCATCTTTGGGAGTATGGCATATGTCGTTGAGCACTAGGATTAAGAATCTTGTGTAAATTAGGTCATTTTGTGTATGTGGAACTCAAAGTGAAAAAAAGAGTCAATGTCCCAAGTTGGTGGATCATTGCAATGATCTCTTGTCGGCACTTGCCCCAATATGAGTGTGTCCCTCGCAAGGATGCACCAAAGTGAACAATCTGGTTTTTTATCTGGGTACCTAGTGCATCCCAAAGCAATTTTCATAGTGCAACCATAGACTTTGGGATCCTTTCTTCCAAGTTTGTTTTCATGAAAATGGAAGCCGACTGCTGGATTTGATGTCTCATTATTAAATTATAAAGGTAATATCTAAATCTGACATGCCTCCCAAATCTATTATCATAGTCTCTCATCAAGTGCAATGTATATTCATGTAAGTGAGTTTGTATGCTTCTCAACTTTAGGGGCATCATTGTTCCAATGGGGAACAATGTTGGCAAATCCTTGCTTAATACCCCTTTTGTATTGTATTCATTGATAGGGTTAGAATTTATCCAAGGCCAAGGAAAAGTACCTTGACTAATCTCTTTAATATGCAAGGTGTATCTGATTACCTGTAATTCCCAAGGAGGGTTAGGCAAAAATGAAATAAATGATGATGCTCCCTCAATCTCGGCTTCCTCATCAGCATTAATTTCAGAAGTTGCTACTGGTTCAACTATGTTCTGTACTGGTTCTTTCATTGTGTGCAAAATATTGGAGATGTTAGTACTTATAGCAGGCAACAAATTTAAAGTATCATAATCAATTATAACATCACTATAGTATGGATCATTTTTAATTTTGTATATCAATGCAATCATGACATTATGTTTGTCAACACAACAATCATAGTTCGTTCCCTGAATGCTAGTTCTTTGAACAATCACCACTTCAATATCATGTAGGCAATGTGGAAACAAAGTTGCAATGGTTGTGATGTCTTGAGGGAAGCTTATAGAATGGAAAATATATTTGTATTGGTCTCCTCTAGCATGGGCCACTTGTAAAACTAGAGCAAATCTAGCTATAAGCATTTCTTCAACCTGAGTCAGCTTTGCAAGGACAAGAGGTTGTGGTCCTGGATCCATCTTGTTCATTGAACTGAATTGGTGGATGGCCTTTTCAGAAGCACAATGTAGGAAAACGATGCCCGGGTTGGATGCTCCCACTTTCATTCTGACATAGTTTTCCTTGCAAATACTACAAATTTTCAAATTGGACAAAGCATCAATGTACTAGTGGAAGGAAGGGTTGCATTACAGCACAAAATGGATCTCCAAACAATATGTTAAAATAGTGATGAGAAAACAATGTGGATGACAAGCCACACTCGGTAAGGTTGTACTGAGATCCATAGACACCCATTGTTGAGGCACCTTCATTGGGAAGGTTATGTGCAAGCTTCCAAGGGATGGAGGGTGTGGGACTATAGAAGGCAACATGTGTTTTTAACAAGCTCAACAACAATTGCAGTGTGGCCTCTTGATTAGGTGGGGCAAAGTAAGGAAGAACTATGGCTGCTCTTTGTTCCAAGTATTTGGCCTGACGACTTGCATAGAACTAGTCTCTATGCTACACATAATAGAGTTGGTTTCTTTGGAATTTTTCTACCTTTTTTTGGTCCACACTTGATTTAGGACTGGAACTTGAACAAGGTTGAGGAGCCTACAACCATAATATGAGGAAAACAATAAAGTGCTTGCAAACACCAACTTAAAGAAAATTGGTATAGCTAAAGAGATTACGCCAACTCCAAACATCACAATTGTTTAGTATCATGATGGATGAAAATAACAAAGAGGAGAAGTTCTAAACACAAGTGCATATGGGTGTGATGGATAGGAAGCAAAGAAAGAAAAATTTGCAAAGATGTATATATATGTATCGACAAGTTTAAATGTAGATGTATATGAATGTTGTTTGTAACTAATTTAACATACATACATGTCCACAAATAAAAAAATTTGTCAAATATTAAAGAATAGAGCATGTTGTCTCAATGTATAACCACTTCTATAAGAAAAAAAGCAACAAGATTAGGAACAAAAGTTATTTTGATGTGACGAAAATTGGGAAAAAGATAAAAGAAAATAGATGTCCAACCAACAAAACTATAAAAAAGTGAATCTAACTTGAGAAACATATATTTTGATACAGATGTTTTTTCATAAGTATATATATGCATTACATGCCTTGCATGCATAATAGGAAAGACTATATATAAACGTTGACTACATCTAATTTCACATAAATAGATATTTGCACATAGGAAAAATAAAATCAAACACACTAAAAGAAGGCTTGCTCTTGACCCTACCATATTGCATCATGGAGCCTTGAGGGCTCTCAAAAAAACCCCGAGAAAGAACATAAATTATCTAGCACTAATAATCAATGTTGAGATCAATGTCTAATATTACACTTAATATATAGCCTATCATACATATGAATGTTGTCTGCATCTAATCTCACAAACATAAACATATGCACATAGGAAATATAAAATGAAACACAATAATATAATGCATGTTGTCTACCCTACCATATTCGATCATGGAGCCTCATGGGCTCTCACCAAACCCTCGAGCAAGAACATACATTGTCCACCACTTTTATCAATGGTGAAACTAATGTTTCTCATTACACTTAATATACAACCTATCATTCTAACTCCTTTTTGAGGGTCAAAGAAATAATAACTAAAAAAGGTGCATCTAACTTCAGATACCTATATATTGGTGTAGGTTTTGTTTTGTAAGGACATATATAGGAATTACATGTGTTGGATGCATTTGTAGGGATCTATTGCTCAGATATATATACACACAAAAAGTATGTGGAAATGTATGCATGTGAAATTACATGTAGACAATAGGTATATTGTCTACCACATTAATAAATATAGAGATCAATGTTTAATAGTACACTTAATATACAACCTATCATACATATGAATGTTATTTGCATCTAATCTCACAAACATTCATAACTGTACATAGGAGAAATAAAATGAAACACTCCAAAAGAAGGCCTTCTCTCCACCCTACCATATTGGGTCATGGAGCCTCATGGGCTCTCACCAAACCCCCGATAAAGAACATACATTATCGACCACTGTGATCAATGGTGAAACCAGTGTTCCTTATTACACCTAATATAGAGCCTATCATTCTAACAATTCCTTTTTGATGCTCAAAGAAATAATAACTAAAAAGGTGCATCTAACTTTAGATACCTATATATCAGTATAGATTTTGTTTTGCAAGTACATATATAGGAATTGCATGACTTGGATTCATATGTAGGAATATATTCACCAAACATGGGCACATATAACAAGAAATAAGCAGAAAGCAAAAAAATGTATATATGTATAGCATGAAAACCAAGCGAACCATAACATTGAAAATGGTTTTGCTGAATGGAGCAACATACACCATGGTAATGTGCTTGTAGGGATAAACAATGTGATGCAACCAAAAAATTATTTTTCCTCTCACAAGCACATGACAATGGTGTGTGGTTGTCCTCCATAATCACATAAACCACAATCTGCAATGGTTATAAAAGGGAAAATCATAAATGGTAATTTTTTTGTGGGAAAGGAATATTTTTTCTCAAGTTTTAAATGGTCAAGGAAGAGATATATATAAATATAATGGAGGGTAACCACCTTAATGTACTTTTAATTACATTTATGCTTATTGATATTATTTTTTGCAGCTGATAGCACCTAGGTTCCAATGTTTGATTTGATAAAGGAGAATTATTTTGACCACTTCATAATCAATGTTGAGATCAATGTTTAATATTACACTTAATATATAGTCTATCATACATATGAATATTGTCTACATCCAATTTCACAAGCATACATGTATGTGCATAGGAAATATAAAATGAAACACAACAAAAGAAGGCTTGCTCTCCACCCTACCATATTGGGTCATGGAGCCTCATAGGCTCTCACCAAACCCTCAAGCAAGAACATACATTATCCACTACTATGTTCAATGGTTAGATCAATGTTTCATATTACTGTTAATATACATCCTATCATTCTAAGAACTCCATAGGAAATATAAAATGAAACATAGAAAAAGAAAGTCTGCTCTCCACTATGTTCAATGGTTAGATCAAAGTTTCATATTACACTTAATATATAGCCTATCATTCTAAGAATTCCTTTTTGAGGCCCAAATAAATAGTAACTAAAAAGGTGCATCTAAGTTCAGATACATATATATTGGTATAGATTTTCTTTTGCAATTGGATATATATGTGTATACACCTAAAATTGGTCTAGAGCATCCGATTAATTAAATACACATTATTTGATTAATTATTCTATTTCCTCTACTGTTTAAATAAATAGAAATGTTTATTTAATATAGTTCACTTTCAAATTCATCTTAACTAAATAAACAAAATTAAATACTTTGTTTGATCTAATTGTCAAATCCCTATTTCAATCTATCACATCATTCTCGAATTAATTAAATAAAGAAAAAACACTTTATTTATTAATTACAATATTCCTCTGATTAATTTAATAAACGACTATCCTATAGTTTGTTTTATTAAATTATTTATCTCCCTTTTCCTAATTTAAATAAATCAAAATATTTGAATTAAGCATAAAGGAATATTCCAATCTACATTTCCTCAAAAATGAATTAGATTTCCTATGTCTAATCTATGTCTAAATTTGTCACAATTAATGCTTTGAAACTTCACGGGAAGTTTTGGAGACAAATTGGAGACAAATTTGGAATTTGATTTCTCAATCCTCTTCCATCAATCCTTCCTCTTCTCTTGCCTGGTGTTTTCATGGGTAGAGACAATCTCCATCTTTCTCTCAATCTCCTCCATCTCTCACCATTCAATCCTCCAGATTGAATCCAAGCCTCTCAAAGCTTTCCTTGTGCATTTCTACAGCCAGGAAATCTATAAATAAAGCCTCATTGAACCAAGAAAAGTATCCAGATAATCAAGCTTTTACACCCTTACTCTGCAGGAATCCAGGCATCAAGTATCAAGCATTCACACATCAAGCAATTCAACAATCAAGCTTCACCTCAATGGCTACCTCTTAGAGCTGCAATTATCTATTTCACCTCAATATCATGCTAGTTTAATTGATTTATCATTCAGCATTATATTATCATCATCTCATTCTTCAGATGGTCATTTTAACAGTCTTATATGCTTACACAATCTAAGAGCAATTTAGATTTAATAAATCTTTGGAGATAGAGAGCAATAGGACGCCTTCAATTGATTACTTTGTTGAATTGATTCAATTTGTTTAATCATTGATATAATGTCGTATTAAGAAGTGTATTTATGTTATTTACCTCATTCCACACTTACAATTATTATCATCTAAAAATCATCGATCCTGGCAGTAGTAGCAAAAATATTCTTCAAAGCAACTCGTAAACACATCACTTCGAAGAGGGGCAAAAATATCATTATATTATCATCTAAAAATCATGTCTGGGGCACATGAAATTATTATCATCTGAAAATCATGTCTGGGGCACACGAAATTATTATCATCTGAAAATTATCGATCCTGGTAGTAGTAGCAAAAATATTCTTCGAAGCAACGCGTAAACACATCACTTCGAAGAGGGGCAAAATGTATACACGTAAAATTGGTCTGGAGCATCTGATTAATTAAATACACATTATTTGATTAATTATTCTATTTCCTCTACTGTTTAAATAAATAGAAATATTTATTTAATATAGTTCACTTTCAAATTCATCTTAATTAAATAAACAAAATTAAATACTTTGTTCGATTTAATTATCAAATCCCTATTTCAATCTATCACATCATTCTCGAATTAATTAAATAAAGACAAAACACTTTATTTATTAATTACCATATTCCTCTGATTAATTTAATAAACGACTATCCTATAGTTTGTTTTATTAAATTATTTATCTCGCTTTTCCTAATTTAAATAAATCAAAATATTTGAATTAAGCATAAAGAAATATTCCAATCTACATTTCCTCAAAAATGAATTAGATTTCCTATGTCTAATCTATGTCTAAATTTGTCACAATTAATGGTTTGAAACTTCACGAGAAGTTTTGGAGACAAATTGGAGACAAATTTGGAATTTGATTTCTCAATCCTCTTCCATCAATCCTTCCTCTTCTCTTCCCTGGTGTTTTCATGGGTAGAGACAATCTTCATCTTTCTCTCAATCTCCTCCATCTCTCACCATTCAATCTTCCATATTCAATCCAAGCCTCTCAAATATTTCCATGTGCATTTCTACAGCCAGGAAATCTATAAATAAAGCCTCATTGAACCAAGAAAAGGATCCAGATAATCAAGCTTTTACACCCTTACTCTGTAGGAATCCAGGCATCAAGTATCAAGCATTCACGCATCAAGCAATTCAACAATCAAGCTTCACATCAATGGCTGCCTCTTGGAGCTGCAATTATCTATTTCACCTCAATATCATGCTAGTTTAATTGATTTATCATTTAGCATTATATTATCATCATCTCGTTCTTCAAATGGTCATTTTAACAGTTTTATATGCTTACACAATCTGAGAGCAATTTAGATTTAATAAATCTTTGGAGATAGAGAGCAATAGGATGCCTTCAATTGATTACTTTGTTGAATTGATTCAATTTGTTTAATCATTGATATAATGTCGTATTAAGAAGTGTATTTATGTTATTTACCTCATTCCACACTTACAATATGCATTGTATGTGTTGGATGCATATGCAGGAATATGTTGCTTGGATATATATACACACAAAAAGTATGTGTAGAAATGTATGTAGGTGGAATTAGATGTACACAATATACATATATAGATGGATGCAAACTTATATATATGTACACATATCTGCACACAAGGAAAATGAAATGAAGCACAATAAAAGAAGGCCTACTCTCCACCCTACGATATTGGGTCATGGAGCCTCATAGGCTCTCACCAAACCCCCAAGAAAGAAAATGCATTATCTACCACTATCTTCAATGGTTAGATCAATATTTCATATTACAGTTAATATACAGCCTATCATTCTAAGAATTCCTTTTTGACGCTCAAAGAAATAATAACTAAAAAGGTGCATCTAACTTCAAGTACATATATATCAGTATAGATTTTTTTTTGCAACTGCATATATCTGCATTGCATGCTCTGGATGCATATGTATATATCTATTTCTTGGATATATAAACACATAAAAAATATTTGTAGAAATGTATGTTTGTGGGATTATATGTAGACGATATACATATATAGATAGATGAAAACTTATATATATGTACATATCTGCACATAGGGAAAATAAAATGAAACACAACAAAAGAATTCCTTCTCTTCACCCTACCATATTGGGTCATGGAGCCTCATAGGCTCTCACCAAACCCCTGAGAAAAAAAATACATTATCCACCACTTTGATCAATGGTGAGATCAATGTTTCATATTACACTTAATATATAGCCTATGATTCTAAAAATTAGCCAAGCAAGGATGAGCTACTTCGGTTCTTTGTTGCAAGTATTTGGCCTCACAATTTTCACATATGTATTATCTATGCTACGCATAATAGAGTTGGGTTATTTGGTGTTTTTCTAGATTTTCTTTTCCACACTTGATGTAAGACTGGAACTTGAACACGTTTGAAGAGCCTAGAACCATAATATGAGGAATACAATAAAGTGATTGCAAACAAAAACTTAAAGAGAAATAGTGTAGCTAAAGAGATTAAGCCAAGTCAAAATTCACAATTTTTTAGTAGCATGATGGACAAGAAGAACCAAGAGGACAAGTTCTAAAAAAATGTGCATATGGGCATGACAGATAGGATGCAAGGAAAGAAAAACTTTGAAAATGGTATATATATATCAACAAGTTTAAATGTAGATATTTATGAATGTTATCTATAACTAATTTCATATACATGTGTGTCCACATATAAGTATTTTTTGTTAAAGACTATAAAATAGAACATCTTGCCTCAAAATGTGCATGTAACTTCAGATACATCTATATCAGTATAGATTTTTATTTGTAAGTATATATGTGTTGCATTCCTTTAATGCATAATAGGTAGTACTATATGTGAATGTTGGCTGCATCTAATTTCACATATGTTTTGGGTGTTTTTTCTTTTTTTTACAAAAACAACTTAAAAATCCTAGGCCTAAGACAATTAATTCACAGAAGAAAAGGTACAACATGTTGAATCAGTTAACAACAATCATTTAAATAAATGTACAATTCTTCTCTTGAATAGGAAAACTGCAATTGTCAATTGAAACATATATACCCGTTCTTTTGTCAAATGTTTTGGTAATTTTGGATGAATGGACATAGGGCCTAGCCATGCCAAGTAGGAATTATTTTTTGTGGAAAAGCAATATACATTTGGACTATATATGAATTTTGGCTACATCTAATTTCACATAGAAACATATCTACACATAGGGAAAATAAAATGAAACAAAACAAAAGAAGGCTTGCTCGCCACCCCACCATATTGCACCATGAAGCCTCAGAGGTCTCAACAAATCCATGAGAAAGAACATACATTGTCTACTATTGTAATCAATGGTGAGATCAATGTTTAATATTACACTTAATATACAATCTATCATACATATAAATATTGTGTGCATCTAATTTCACATACATATCTACGAATAGGAAATATAAAATGAAACACAAAAAAAGAAGGCTTGCTCTCCACCCTACCATATTGGGTCATGGAGCCTCATAGGCTTTCACCAAACCCTCCAGAAAGAACATAGATTATACACCACTTTGATCAATGTTGAGGTCAATGTTTTATATTACACTTAATATACAACCTATCATTCTAAGAATTCCTTAGGAAATATAAAATGAAACACAACAAAAGAAGTCCTGCTCTCTACCCTACCATATTGGGTCATGGAGCTGCATAAGCTCTCAACAAATCCCCCAAGAAATAACATACATTATCTACTACTATGTTCAATGGTTAGATGAATGTTTCATATTACACTTAATATACAGCCTATCATTCTAAGAATTATTTTTTGAGGCTAAAAGAAGTAATAACCAAAAGGGTGCATCTAACTTCATATACATATATATCAGTTTGGATGCATATGTAGAAATATGTTGCATGCATATATATAGACACAAAAAATATGTGTAGAAATTTATGTATGTGGAATTAGATGTAAACAATATACATATATAAATAGATGCAAACTTATATGTATGTATATATCTACACATAGGGAAAATAAAATGAAACACAACAAAATAAGGCATGGTCTCCACCCTACCATATTGGGTCATGGAGTCTCATAGGCTCTCACCAAACCCCTAAGAAAAAACACATTATCCACCACTTTGATCAATGGTGAGATCAATGTTTCATATTACACTTAGTATACGGTTTGTCATTCTAATAATTTTCCAAGAAAGGATGAAGTATTGTTAGCCTTGTTTAATGGTTCAATAACTAAACCACCAAAGCTATAACCTAAAGATTAATATTTGCACCAAGTATCTATCTTGCTCATCATGAAGTTTTATTTCATTATCAACCCAAGGATGTGAACCTTAAATGGGTCAGCACTATGTATGCACTACGATTCCATTGTAGCCATCTTTATCCTATAACTTAGAAAGGAAGTAATACTAAAAGTGAATTCTTGAAATGAAGCAATATAAGTACTAAACATAAACCAAACACTAAATTGAACTAAAATGAATTACATAAACAAAAATCTCAGTAAATAGATAGGAATTTACTCTGTCTGTCATGGCTATAGAACAAACACAAAACAAAGTTCTAGTGGCTGCAAGAACATACAACTGCTAAGACTGTAACTAATTGTTGAACAAAAAAGTAACTACTAAACTAAAAGGATGGAATTCTCACCAAGTGTCCCCCCTTGAATGATTTTTCCCAGTACTAACTCAGATGTAACAAAATAAAATATCATTTATTCATTGAGAACAATATTACAATGTAGCAACAAAATAACTATATTTCTTGAAAACTAAAAATGCAAATACAATTCTCAGAATGTTCAACCTCCTAAAGAGGAGCATCTGACCATCATTTCTAAAAGAAAATATTCTAACTAACTTAACTAATAGGGCAGCCAACTCCAACAAATTAGGAGGATGCCATTTATTAAAAGTATGAAAAAGAGGAAAGGAGGTTATGCATGCACAAGATTCGGTCAAACCAAACTTGCTTCAACAAAAATCTAGCATAATAATATCTCATAAATATACTCGACCAATAGATATTTCCATTAATATTGAATTCCATGGCTAGAAGTTTCCAACCACTTCACTTCTTCAATGTCCATTTCTACTTTACTTTTCAGCAACCGAAAAGTTGGTATGAATTCCTTCCACATTGCAAGCTCACATTATTTCTACATCTAAATCTAGACTTGCATCATAACTTTAGCATGCACAATAAAAATGCATATCCATAATTACCTTAAAGTAACATCCATTCAACTATATGTAAAATTAACATAGATTAATCACATAGCAAGCTGATATCATTAAAATTCATAAAGATAAGTTTATGCCCAAGGTTTATGGATTTTAAGGAAATAACATGGAGAGTGTCAATAACCAAGTGCCATAGCCTATAGTATAAAAAATAAATAAATGATAAACCCTATCAAAATTGAGCCATTAGTTGGACTCGTCATTGCCCCCCAACTTAATTTTCTATTGGTCCTCTAGCAGATGAAGTTCTATTCCCTTTTCTTGCAAAAGCTCTGAAGTCAACAAATACCAACTATCCCAAATCAATATCTGTAGTATCTGAATTAGAATCTTAATAAAATCCTTGCTTGTTTTCCAACCTATCCCACCTTTCCCTTTCTACAACTAGTCATATTGATAGTAACTATAATTTGGTACTGGCCATAATAGAGTTGGTGGTTGAAATGTCAATGGAGCCAATACTATTGTTTCATCCTTGCAAAATGTATGTACCTAGTACATCGTTTACATGTTGCAACATAATTCTGCAAGGAATGGGGTTCTTCTTGTTGCAATTGTTCTGGAAAACTATTCCACCTCTATGATAGGTACCCCAACACTATGTTCCCTCTAGTTTCAACTATCTGCTCATATTCCTGGTATGATTCTTCCCTAACAGGAATGATTCTTCTTTTATAGCTCAAAAGATAAAGAATTTTGTGCCAAGCATTGTAAATGTCTGAAGGTTTACTAGATTCAACTCTGATAAGCTAGGGAGCATTGAGTTCTCTTCCCCTATATATTTTAAACTACTCCCCCCAGCTGACTTCATTCTACATCCATGACATGAATGCCCTTAGATGGATATCTCCAATGTGCAACAATGGGTTCCAATCATGATAATTAGGCACAACATAATTATGCAAGTACAATTCACATAGAAAATTTTTAACTTCAAGAGGGGAGGTTTGGTAGGCCTGAAAAAAGTTATGTGGAGTTTCAATAGAAGGGCTTAAACCTGAAATAACCTTTGATAGCTTGAAATAAATATGACGCTCCTCCAGATGTAGTGTATATAATCTTGGAGGATTTTTGCATGCCATCATTCATGGTACTAAAGCTACCAAATTGTCTACCTTATCCTTGAATGCAACAATCTCTTCATCTTTCTTTTGAATTTTTGCATTTTTCTTTTTGACTTCTTGTAGCTTGAGTCTTTCCTTTTTCCACTCCTCCTCTTTCTTTTGCATTTCATTCCATAAGTTCATAGCTACAAGATTCCATGAAAAATTTGGAGGTTTATGTATTGTTACCCAATTTCACTATTAGCTCAATCAAGTAGAGCTCTTAAAGTTTTCAAATGAAAAGTAGGGTTCATTTTAATGTTATATTTCATTCATGTGTATAACAAAAAAATAGAAGATTACATTACTGAACTACATTTATGCTTATGCATGCAATATAAGAAAAATTATACAAATCAATTTAGAAAAATTTAATCTTTATTGACAATATAAATGTGTAAGGTCTCACACAAGCCGTGAGACTAACTGCTTTAATGCAAATGAGGGAAAATATTATACATTTATAGACATAATAGAAAATAAATTCACATATGGTGAAAAGTGACTCGTCTTGCTTGAATGACAATTTAGGTGGTCCTAGATGAGTTGTCTATTGTCATCTTTTGTCCTTCACTTGTCTTGCGTCCAACTGTCATTTTCTTGATACTCCTAGTTGTCTGTATCTGAGAGAGAAAATGTTGCTAGAGAAGTGAAAATTCATCAAAAAACATATATATATATTCATCTATAAACATACAAGTTGATCTTTATGTGCACTAAAATAGTTAGCATCATGAAGATGTTCAAGAAACAATAGGATTATCAAATACATCTATCATATGCACATATTTTTCTAACATGTTTGCTTCTTGTGCAGATATAGGGAAAATTATGTTACTATTTTGTTTCATCTGATTTCAACATGTGGGTTAAAATGTGGCTCCCATAAGGGTTGATCCCAACATACTACATTATTGTACTTTACAGAGGCATAGGAAGGTAAATTCATCTCATTTTAGTTCAATTGAACACATACAAATCACTCAAGATAGTGATCTTTTAGGTTACTATCATAAATGACATATATCTGCTCAATGGGATTAAAATGAGGAGGAGATCGCGAATGCAATAAGATTTCCATAAGAATTGGTAAAGGACTATGAAATGTGAAGGTCACTATGAAGCATGCAAATAAGGGGCTATGGGTCACCAAAAGGTTTTTGAGCAGCCAAAGCCACAAGGCAAAACAACAAGATCATGCTACAGGTATAGTGATAGTCATAGCTTTTAAGACTTGATGATGCAAAGTTTTCTAGTATCATTAAATATCATTCACTAAATGATAGTCTAAATTTTTTCTAGTGAACCTGTATTCTTGTGGCCTTTTGGGTTTGTTACCATAGTGGCGAGGTTTGTTATAATGTGACCTTTAAAACTTTGTTGTGGCATGCAAAGATCAGTGAAAGATAATCATATTGGTATCTATTTTAACATATATTTTATGGCAGAGTAATGAAGCTTTGTATTGGAAAGATTGTGTTTATAGAGGTGCATATTATATTGTTGATAGTGTTCATAATGAAGGGGTTGTGTAAACCTTTGTAAAGGACTTCCTATAGGTTAAAAATAAGATAGCTCCATTGGGGCCATTGGAATGAAGAGATAGTGTTTTTAAAGGATCATCAATAGTTTCCAAAGGAAGTGGAGCAATTAACAGAGATGATGTGAAAATAGTTTGAATACAAGGGGGTAGGTATTTATTAGAGGTCAATAGAGGACAGTAGTCTATCTAGGATAATTTATGGGGTTAATACTTAGTGGAATTGATTCATCATCAACATTGATGCCTTTCATGCACAAACAACTCATCTTGTGGCAATCAATTGGGGTTCCATTGTTTACTATTTCTAAGAGTCTCAATCAATAAAGGAAGATAAGTAAATTCATATCAGAGGAAGGGATTTTGCTTTCTTTTCTTAGAAATACCATCAAATGGTGTAAATCCACAACTATATGGGTCCCATAACCAAAAGCTTTGATATTTGCACAAGAATACAAACCCTTGAGTGGAGCAAAGATGAGAACCCAAAAGCCTCTAATCCATGGTCATAAAGGTAAATCAAAAGATTGATCATGGCCATTCCTGAAAGAAGGCACAAAATGGAATAGTGGATAAAAGGTTCGGGTTTTTAGTATCCCAATATCAATTATTGGCATATGTAGCATGTATGATCATGGCTGCTTTAAAAAAATCATTGTATATTTGCAAGTAGAGTGATATATGAAGGAGAAAATGAAATATACAAAGGATATTGAAATTTCCTCATACAAATTCATGAAAACAATAAGATCTACAGAAGAACACCAAAGTTCCAGAAAATTCCTTGTAACCCACAAGAAGAAATTGCACAGCCGTGGCTATGAGAGAAAGGACAAGAGTAATGTGAGGCTGAGTGCAAGTAATTATATTTATTACTTTTCAAAAAAATCTACAAGATGCAAGTAAAGATACTTAGCCATAAATGAAAGCAAGGCCCTTTCACCTGTAGTATGTAGTTTGGTCATGGCCCAAAGTCTACCATTCATTTTTTAGATACAAGAAATCTTTAGGGTTTGCAAGAAAAGCATAGGAAATGCAGATTACATTCATCTTTTTTCATAGAATAATCACAGAGATGAACAAGAAATTACTGAATAATGCTTATAAAATCTTACCTCAGGTTTTTGTTGTGATGATTCTACTAGAAGTGAGGTGGAAATGCTAAATTTTTCCATGGAAGTCACCCACAAAGCTCTTGTCAAAATCCTTGTTGGTAGCCAGGAGGAAGTTTCCAGATTTCACAAGGTGAAAATGAAACGAATTTTGCTTCTTTCGTCATTTTTATGCTTAGGGTTTGTAACCCTAAAGTGATCGATGGAAAAACTTGACATTTTTACCATGTTTTTTTTTAAATGAAACTTGAGCTAATATGGTTGTGGGATAAGACTTATGTCTAATTCCTAGGTTTAAAAACCCTATATATGCTTTCGACTCTTAGGTGTTATGAAAATTAAGTCATCATGGCTTAGGTTTTTTGTCAAAATCAAAGCTTGACCAAAATTCATACGCTTTTTCTATTTTGCATTGGAATATAAATGTAAAACATATAATTTTTATGATGATACTATAAATCATTTAAATCATGTGTTATTATGCAAAGATAAGATACACACCTTGAAGATGCTTTGAATGACTTTGTTTGGATTTGATGCCTTTAGAGAGAATATAGAGAGGTTTGAAAGAATTTTCCAACATGAGGAGGGCATATAGGGGTATTTAATTGCTTTTGGGAGCAATTAGGAGCTTTTGGAGGGTTGTTTCATGTGTCATCATGTTTGACTTGGTCAAATTTGACTCTTTCAAGCATAATGAAGTCTTTTGGTGATGAATTTGCATGCTAAATTTGGGGCTTTTTATTGCATCCGACCCCAACTATTTCTAGAACCACTTTTAGTGGGTTTTTGGAGGGAGTTGAATGATATAGTCGCTTTGGTTGACTCATTGTAATCAGTTCTCACAATGCAATTTATGGAGTTAGTGGTTTTTGTAGTCCTTTCTTAGATTGAGCATGTTTTGTAACTCTTTTGGAATATGATATACAGAGAATACATTGGATACCATTGATTATGTTATTTTTTATTTTTGTTATTGAAATGTTGTGTATTTTCAAATGATTGATCAAGATACTTGTGAGGTTTTTCTAAATTCCTTGTGACTTCATCTCGTATTTTATTCCTTCTCTGCAAAAGTACGTTCATGTAGGTTGCAATTTGTGTCTTAAAGATGTATGTGGCTTTCTAATTGTGAAGTTATTTTCCTTTTAGCGGTTAATACATTGAGGCCTCTTTGTGAAATATTTATGCAAGAGCATACATAAATATTTTTTGAAAATTTGGTCTTCTATCATTTTGTAACCAAGTGTAAGCAAATCTAAGTTTTCATGATCCTTGTCAGTTTGGTGTATCACCGTAGAGATAGTGTTTTCTAGTTTTCATTTTAAAGCATTCCTTCTCCGTTTTCCTCTACAAAAAATTAGTAGTTTAGGTGACACCATAGGAATTCAGCCTTCTCTAGAGGTTGACCTCTATTTATAAGTTACCCACAGCTTTAGAGGTCTTCCCACATTTCACTGAATTGTTGAATTTCATATTCAATAGGGTGAAATTTCAGTAGATAACATGTATCCCTACCAAGATCTTTCCTCATGTCAATTCATGTTGTTCAAATGGCACCATTTGTAGTGATTCTTGTTGTTCATCTTGCTCTGGTTGCAGTGGTTCTTGATTTTCAATAGAAAGCTCGGCTAACCCTATGTTTGGATGTTCTTCAAAAATATCCTCCATTTCAACATTTAGCTGCCCCTTAAGAGCTTTTGTCTCCTTCCTAGGTGTTCTTCTAAGCCTAGGGATTATTTTTGGAGGTATAATAGTACTTGGCTCAAGTGGTTTTTATTTCTTTAAATGGATTCTATGTTTCTCAATGGCTATAGGAAGAACAGTGTCATCAGCTTTTCATTTACTAGGGCTAGGTTTTTCTTTTTTTGATTTTTGGCTCCTAGCCTTCCCTTTTCTAGTTTTTGCCTACCTCATTTGTGCTTCCTCTTTCCTAATGGCTTCCCTAGTTTGAATTGGAATTTTAGGAATAAATTTGGCATTAGATTATGTGGATAAAATTTATTCATCCAAATATTTTGATTCAAAGGAGCCTATTTCTATTGTTGATTCGGTTGTAGGAGGGTTTATACTAGGGTTTGTGCTAGAGGTTGAAGCTCCAGGAGTGGTTTTAGCAACCCTCTCACTCCTTCTAACCCTATGAAATTGAGGCTGACCTCTATGATGCACATTTTCTAATCTAAACTGATCAATGCTCAAAAACTATTCCCAAGATATGTACCAGATACTTGTAAATATATTTCTACTAACAATTTTATCAAATAGTGATGGGAGATAGAATTATCCCTACCTTTTTGTGTTTCAGCTACCATGATTGCTAGGAGGTTGTACAACACATTGGGCATGTTCATCCTTCTTCCATGTCTCATATGGTTCAGGAGCTTAAAATCCACAAAATAGAGGCATGATTGATGAACTTCATAGGTAATATATTTGACAATGTAGATAGCAACTTGTTTCCACTTTTCTAGCAAAGAAGTTATCCTTGTTCCTTGCTTATCTACTACAAGTGAAGGATCACTAGGTTCAATGAACTCTTCTTGAGCTAACCTCCAATCCTTGGAAATAGGGTATCACTCTCCCTTGGTAGGAAAACCTGTTACATCAACAATTCTCTCCTGAATGGCTATAACTTTCAGCCCTTTTACCATTGCCTTACCATCATAAATTGTTTGTGCAAATTCCAGAGCAATGCCCTCATTGAAACTGTCTAGTTTCATAAAGTAGTCCAACCATCCACAATTTCTTAATTTGGCCAGAGAGAGTGCATCTTGCAGTAACATGTCATGAATTGTAGGTTCATTCCTAATCAGGTGGCTTCCCATTGTTTCTACCCATAATCAAGCAAACCTTCTACAAAATTTCCTTTCCTACATTCCTTCTTTGAAAACCCAATTTCTTTTTCTTCCTACAACTCTTCTTCAGTGCTAACGCCAATGTCATGTAACTCTTCAATTTACCTTTTTGGTGACGTTATGACTATGACTAAGGCAGTAAAGACACATAAATGAGGGATATCATTAAGCAAAATGGAAGTGGTTTGGTGTCACATCATACATATAGACCGTCATTTCAACTATTTCAAATTGGCTCATTTTAAATTTGTTGACATGTATGACACGTGGACAATGAATTTACACTCCCCCAACCAAAATTAAGGCATGTGTCCTCACACATTAGGATTTAATTATGGTACAATAGGGTAGAGTACTTAAGATGTGCTATGTGAAATATCAATGTTAATATACAGTAATTAAATAAATACATTCAAGATAATTGAGATATAACAAGTTGTTATGCACGTACTTGGAAATTTGGAACATCTTTTCCAAAGAATGTGGATGAAGTACCTGTTATCATAAAAGTTTAGTTGAGTAATTAAATGAAGTGGTGATCGAATGAAGTGATGGAGTTATGGAAAAGAGAGAAAGGAGGGAGATGGATGGATGTATTAATGGAGCAATGGATTCCCACAAAAGTGGAAATCTTTATTGTGATTGCATGCATACTTTGATTAGTCAGAAGGAGGGACACTATGTCCACTTCCTTCATCTGTAGGAAGTTCAAGAATCTTTTACTCAACAAATTGTTGCATGAATTCCTACTTGGAGGCAAGGTTATGATATAACCTGAGTCGATGATCATTGAACAAGAGCTTAAATCTGGTAGGTTCAATGGTTGTGAGTTAAACAACAACATTGGAGAAGAATTTTTCCACTTCATATGGTCCCAACCACCTGGTTTGTAGTTTTCTTACATTATATTTATAATTGGAATCATAAAGGAGGGCCTAGTCACCTTGTTGTAATTTCTTATCCTTTATGTATTTATAATGCCATTTGATTCTTTGATTTTGCACCATTTCAGTATAGTGGAGAGCTAACTTCCTCATCTCATCCAAGGCATTCAACTGCATCATTTTGTCATTTTATGCCTTAGATATGTCTATCCCAAGATCTAGTGTAGTTCTAAGAGTTTTATGCTCAAACTCAATAGACATCATTGTTTTTTTTCTATACAAAAGCTAAAATGGAGTCAAACTAGTTATGGTTTTCCAAGTGGTTCTATAGGCCCAAACATCTTCTAGAAACCTATTTTCCCAATCATTTTTGTGAAGTGCTACTGACTTTGTTAGAATAGACTCTATTTCTCTATTTGTTACTTCAGATTATCCATTGGCTTGTGGGTGATAGGGAGTGGATTTCCTATGCCTGAAATTATATGCATTCACGAATGTTGTGACAAGAGTAGATGTGAACTGAGCTTCCTGATCTATGACTATCTCCCTAGGAACACCATAGCATGTGAATATTTCTTCATAGATAAATTTAGCAACCTTATTTTCCCTAGCATGTTTCATGGCTTTTACCTCAGTCCATTTTGTCACATAATCAGTACAAACTAAGATGTAATATTTTTTATTTGATGGTCGATCAATTGGACCTACAAAATCAAGTCTCCATTTATTAAATGGTTTGATAACCACTTGAGGGTATAGAGGGATCTCATCTGATTTAGTTGTTCGGCACATTCTTTAACACCTATCAGATTTCCTGGTGTAATTGCTTGCATCATAATTGTAGGCCAGTAGTATCATGTATTGAGGATTTTCATGGTTTTCCTCTTCGATGCAAAGTGTCCCCCATAGGGTTTATCATGAAATGCATGTATTATATCATAAGTCACATCCTCTCTTATACATATTCTTAACACATGATCTAGTCCAATATAGAATAAAAAACCTTCCATCCATGAGAATGGAAAAATATTCTCAATAAGAACCCTTTTCTCTTTTGGAGAGAAATGAGGGGGAACTCTTCCTGTAACTAAATAATTGACTATATCAACATACCAAGGTGTATGCACACTAATGGAGAAAAAATATTCATCAGGAAAAGAGTCATCAATGACTTGAGTGTCTTTTGATGCTGTCAATATGGAGAGAAAGTCTACCACAACATTTTATTTCTACGTCTTGTCTATAATGGTGATATCAAACTCTTGCATTAATAGTAACCACCTTACCAATTTTCCTATGATAAGTGGTTTGTTCATAAGATATATTTTTTGGCATATGGCTTATAAGTGTTTTCATTGATGGCAACCTAAGTCATATATCCATATGTAGTATAGTTTTGGTATCTACCAGTAGAACAAAGAAAAAAATAGGGCATCTGGTTAACGATGCAAATTTTGATCTGATTACCTCATTGGACTGGAATTTTGGGTTGTGGATCCCTGAGGAAGGTTTTTTTATGCTTGTATCACCTTGTTCATGAAGATCACTGATGCACAGTTAGTGGTATGTGATCTACAAGATCCAATACATTAATCTATTGAATATCTATGATAATAAGCTGACCCATTAGGTATAGCAATTGCGGATGTATAAGGGGTAATTAATTAAATTTATTTGTGCTCGATTATGTTGTTTTTGGGTCCTCTCTATGTCCTAACTGAATTTAGAGGATGCACATAAATAATTAGTGGTGGATCTCATGGACAAGTTGTAATGAACTTAATACTTTATGAAGCCAACAGATAAATGAGTAAATCTTTGTTAGTGGGTATATATGTGAGTTTGGTTTTATCATTTTAGAGAGTATGTGGAGTGAATAAGAAGTGAATAGGTTTGGAAACATGCAAATATTTGTATGATTGAAATTCAGTAGAATCATAGTGCGAACTTGTATAGGTGTTGAGCGAAGAGAAAATAAGGGCAGAGAAGAGAAGAGTCAGATAGAGGTCACATAATCTAACCCATGAGCCTCACCAAAACTATAACCTAGCATGAATATATGGTATCATCTTAGTTCAACCTTCAGATGGTTTTAAACCAAACTTTTGTAAGGAAGTAAGCCTTTCCTTTTGAGTAGTGAGCTCTAGGCAGTGTGCCTAAATGCAAGTGTAGTCTCTTTGGTAAAAATTTATATTTGAGTACTCAAATTATGGATTAAACTCCAGTGTGGTTTTTCCCCTGACAAGGTTTCCACACAAAAATATTTGTGTTATGGTTTCATGAATGATTACTTTGAATGTTTTCATCTTTCCTTTAATGTAATGTTGAAATGGTTTCAAGTTTTAGATTGATGAAGGTTAAAATTTACTGAACACTGATTCACCCCCCCCCCCTCTCAGTGTTCCCTTGAGTCCAACAATTGGTATCCGAGTGCAGTTCCTCTAAAGAATTTTAGCAGATTGAGGTGGATCTTGGAATGTAATGGATTCTGATGGTCTTAAAGAACAGCTTATGGTGGCACTTGATGACCTTGATCAATCTAAAGAAGTTAGTGAATTGAGAGCGAATCTTAAAGATGCAAAAAAATTCATTCAGTCATTGAAGGATCAGATTGTTAAGTCTAGGGAGAAGAGAAAGGATCTTTGTGATCAGATATTACAGAAGGAGAATGAAAATATGGATGATGCTCACTTGAATCAAACCATGAATGAAATAACTGAAGAATGTGAAAAGCTTGCCAGAGACAATACAAACCTAAAACATGAGATGGAATCTATGATGATAAAGATGACCTAAGAGATTGAAGAAAGGAAGAAAAATGAGGAAAATCTTGCTCAGGAATTGAAAGAGAAATATTATGAATGCAGTAGAATAAATGAGGAATTCACTTAGTTGGGAAGTGAATTACAAAGATCCAGAAATAATGAATAATAACTTGGTAGGTAGATTGCTACTCTCAGGAATGACCTTATTGTTGCAAATGAATACAAAGAAAATTTTAAGATCATCTCAGTAAATTTTGATGAGCTAACTCAAGGACAAAAGAGTGGAAATGATAAGAGAGGTCTTGGATATGAAAAGGGAGAAAGTTTTAGATTAGGACAAAATAATTTTAGACAGATGAACAAAGGTGGAAGGTATCTGGTAAGACAACTTAATGCTCAGAAGTTTAATGGATATTGTTTTTCTTGTAATAAATTTGGTCATATGGTTGCTCAGTGTAGAAGTAATATGAATTCAAGAGTTTCATCATTCTCTGGTCAGTGTTTCAATTGCAAACAAATTGGTCATAAATTGATTGAATGCATAAATGTGTCAAGAAGAAATGTTGAATGTTATACATGTGGAAAATTTGGGCATATTTCTAATCAATGCAGATCAAGAAGAAACCATTAGAATGATTCGGCAAGAAAAGAAAGAACTGTGTGCTACAACTACAATAAGTATGGTCACATTTCAAGATTCCGTAGAAACACAAATGTGGATAGAAGAGGTTTGGTATATGAAGGAAAAAATATAGAGAAAAATGATAAAGGGAAGGAAAAAGTGACAATGGATGAAATTAGAGATCAGATGAAGAAGACATGGGTAAGGAAGAATGATTCTCATGTTGGAAATGGTTCCATACCGGAACCTGCTTCAGGTAATTCTTTCGGTAATTGATTTTAGGCCACTGGCCTAGGGAGAGTTTTTCAAAAAATATTTCCTCCCCTATCTATGGATGTTACCGAAATGCAAAGAATGCTCAAGAAGGTGTATTTATGGTGTATAGAGGTTTTGGAGAACTTTCACAAAAATAATTCAGACAATTCATAGGTCCGTAGGAGATTTTTCTCTCATTGTTTGAGAAAACAAAGTATCTGGAAATTTAGGGAAAATGCATTTATTGCAAGTGTGTGAGCTATAAAATTCAAGTCGAAACCGTCATTTGTCACTTTGCATCGAAGAAGAAAAGAAGGAGAGCACTCGATAGATGGATTTGGAAGCAATG
Organism: Sequoiadendron giganteum; assembly: GCA_007115665.2. NCBI lineage: Eukaryota > Viridiplantae > Streptophyta > Pinopsida > Cupressales > Cupressaceae > Sequoiadendron > Sequoiadendron giganteum. The sequence continues at coordinate 184,648,997 of CM021102.1, read as the reverse complement.
AAATTGATTCATCGGCAATTCTCAAAATCTTCATACAATTTGGTTTGCAGTTGCAAACCCTATACGAAAAGAAAAATGGAAAAAATCAAAGGGTCGACCACTCTAGATGAATATAACAGTGCAAAGATTAGGTCTATGAGGAATTTGTTACTACCTAACGAATTGAAGCAATTGAGTGAAGCTAAACATAGGAATTTGGATATTTGGAATGAGTTTTCATACTCTGAGAAAACAAAATTCATAAAATTTATCTTGAGAAGATTGCATGATGATACTTTAACTTTGGACAAACCTTACATCATCTCAAAGGAAAAAATTGAGAACTTGACTGGATTATGCAAAGTCGGAGACATACCAAGGAAGAAATCCATCCAAAACAAAGAAGTTGAAACCCTAACTAGAATAATCAGAGATCAGAGGGCACTAATAATTATGACAATAAAGAATCATGCTACAAAGTACATTGCACATGGGATAACATACCAAATCTTCTACAAAAATCGAGAAGGAGCTACATCGGCTGGCGTAGTTTATCTTTCTCACAAGATGATAATTGAAGGTCAGGATAAGCCAATGGATAATGTACAACTAACAAAAGAAACTGGCTACCCCTTCAGGTTTTGTACTTTGATTACATGTCTAGTAATGTATTTCTTGAATATTTTACCAAAAATCGACAATGTGGTGTGGAAAAAAAACAAACCAATATGCAAACAAATATACTCGTATTCTAGGAGCTTGGCTGATTGGGATTTATAATTTGAAAATTTCTTTAAGAATGTGCTTGGAAAGTGTGGCTCAGTCAATATTTCCCTTCTGATAAGAACAATTGAAGTTGGTTCCTCTTCCGGTGACATGGATAATGGACAAAAAAGAGGAAAAGAAATTGTTGAATACAACCTTCTGGAAAGAAAAGTTCCCAGAATTTAGGGAAAAGGAAAAGAAAAGGAAGTTGTGGATATTCCAGATGAAGAATCAGACGAAGAAACTGAGAATCCATAGAAGAATGAATCAAAACCATAAAAAGCTAATGATGAAGAAGATGATCTGTCAAAAGAAAAGCTACAACAATTTATTCAATGAGAAGGTGGAATGCAAAAACTAGCTAGGTTATGGTCTGTTAGACCATCATATGATCAAGACATGATTCTGAGTGTGCTAAATGCTCATATTGAGCAATGCAAGATTAGATTGGAAAGTTTGCAGAACATTTTGCTCGATGAAATGATTGAATGCAGCAAAGAGACATTGAATTCTAAAGCTCAAGAGAAAGAAGAAGGTGAAGTTATCTCTCACTTGAAGGAGAAATTTAGGCTATCTCTCTCCAAACTGAAGAAGAAAATGAATGAGTTGAGACAATGCATCAATGCAGCCAATAGAATCTATAGTTATTGCATCCATTGGCCCCATGTTGTTAGCAATTACAAAGAAAAATTGGATCAAATTGAAATAGAGTTGAATGGTATTGAAAAATGCCTTGACATGTCTCAGGATCATGATGGCATCGTCAGAAAAAGAATTCAGGAGCTACAGTTTGAACACACAAAAATTCAATTCACCAAGAACACACTTGTGGACACTTTTTGGAAGGTGAAGGATCTAACCGAATGCAGATTGGAGAAAATTGTGGAAATACTAAGGAAATGTGAAAAACTAGAAGAAGTAATTACAATTCTAGAATCTTTAATTGAAATTGTCAACAAAACATCCAAGAACAATAGTTTGATCATTATCATTGGAATCACAATAGATTCTTGGAAGAAATTCCTTTCAGAAATGAAGAAAAATCATAAAATAATTTTCTAAAGTAGTAGTTAAATTGTTTTCAAATTTTTGAAGTTTTGATCAAAGGGAGAGAACTGTAGGCATATATGTTTTGATGTTTTAAGGATTTTTGAACACCTATTTTGTCATTATCACTTTTTGTATTTTTGGCATATGGTTTCCATGCTTTGTCATTGATGTCAAAGGGGGAGAGAATGCAGTGAAAAAATCCATATAAATATTAGGGGGAGAAAGTGAAGTAAAATTTTGGGAGCATACCTATAATAATTCTGACACTTAGTCATTTTTCACTAAGTGTTGCCATCAATGCCAAAGGGGGATATTGTTGGCATATGGATTATAAGTGCTATCATTGATGGAAACCTAAGTCATACATCTGTCTGCAGTATAGTTTTGGTATCTACCGGTAGAACAAAGCGAAGAACAGGGTATCTGGTTAAAGGCACAAATTTTGATCTGATTACCTCACCAGACTGGTATTTTGGGTTGTGGATCTCTGAGGAAGGTTTTTTGATGTTTGTATCACCTTATTCATGAAGATCACTGATGCGAAGTCACTGGTATGTGATCTACAAGATTTGGTACATTAATCTATTGAATATCTATGATAATAAGCCGACCCGTCACATATAGCAATCACATATGTCTAAGGGGTAATTAATTAAATTTCTTCATGCTCAATTATGTTTTTTCTGGGTCCTCTCTATGTCCTAACCAACTTTAGAGGATGCACATAAATAATTAGTGGTGGATCTGGCCGACAAGTTGTAATGAACTTAATACTTTATGAAGTAGACTGATAAATGAGTAAATCCTTGTTAGTAGATATATATGTGGGTTTGGTTTTATCATTTTAGAGAGTATTTGGAGTGAATAAGAAGTCGATAGGTGTGGAAACATGTGAATATGTGTATGATTCAAAATTCAATAGAATAATAGTGTGAACTTCTCTAGGTGTTGAGCGAAGAGCAGAGCAGAGTCAGATAGAAGTTGCAAAATCTAATCCATGAGCCTCATCGGAACTGTAACCTGGCATGAATAGATTCTATCATCTTAGTTCAACCTTTAGATGGTTTTAATCTAAACTTTTGTAAGGTAGTGAGCCTTTCCTTTTGAGTAGTGAGCTTTAGGCAGTGTGCCTGAATGCAAGTGCATTCTCTTTTGTAAACATTTATATTTGAGTACTCAAATTATGGATTAACCTCCACCATGGTTTTTCCCCTAATAGGGTTTCCATGCAAAAATATTTGTGTTATGCTATCATGAATGATTACTTTGAATGTTTGCATCTTTTCTTTAATGTAGTTTTGAAATGGTTTCAATATTTAGATTGATGAAGTTTAAAATTTATTGAACACTGATTCAGCCCCCCCCCCCCTCCCTGTGTTCCCTTGAGTCCAACAATCTTATGGGTGCATGGTTTGTATGGACAAAGATCTAGTATCATGTGATATAATTCTTGAATTTTTTGAGAGCATAAATGATCGCCAACATCTCCTTCTCTGTCACTTTGTAATTAAAATCATCCTCTTTTAGGTTCTTGTTGATGAAGTAGATGACATACTCTATTACTCCCTCATTTTTTCCGAAGACAACCCATAGTGCATAATCAGATGCATCTGTGTGAATTTGGAAAGGAAGTTCCCAATTAGGGCCTTTGAGAAAAAGAGCATGCGTTAATGTTATTTTTAAATTAGAGAATAATTTATCACAATCTACTGTCCATTAGAACTCAAAATATTTAGTCAGAAGAGTGTAAAGTGGTGTTTCCATCTTACTAAAATATTTTATGAAATCCCTATAATAACCTACATGTCCCAGGAAACTTCTAACATCTTTTTTCTTGAAAAGAATAGTAAGATTGGTAATTACCTCCATTTTGGTTGGGTCCACTTGAATTCTCTTTTGAGAGATATAATGGACAAGAACCACTCCTTGCATCATCATAAAACATTTCTCACTATTCAAGGAGAGATTGTGGTCCTCACATATTTTCAAAATCTTCTTGAGTTTTTCTAATGCTTCTACAAAATCAACACCATAAGTAGTGAAATCATCCATATAGATTTCCATATAATCATGTGAGATATCTAAGAATATATTAATAACTACTCTTTGGAAGGTTCCAGGTGCATTGCATAGACCAAATGGGAGTAAAAAATAGGCATATGTCCCCCAAGGACAAGTGAAATTTTTATTATCCTAATCCTCAAGTGCAATCTATATTTGATTATAGCCACTTAACCCATTCTTGGGTGACAGATTGGTCACTTCAATTAATAATCCCTGGCCTACACAAATGACAATTTGGCCAATAGTTGAGTCACTTGCAACGATAGTTGTGAGTGCTCTCTGCTTATCTTACAAGTTGCGGCTACCTTCGAATGATTTGCAATGAATAAAACATGGGGTATGCTTTTAACCAGAAAGAAGGAAAGGAAATCACCACCTACCCATAACCATGAAAGTAGATGTGGAAGGATGATTGAATAGGAAGAAAAATTATAGAAGAATAAAAAAAATTTCACTTATTTTATATCCATGGATTATACCCAGAATAAGAAAGAACAACAAATATTTTCCACAGATGATTTAAGCCAAACTCAAAGTTTCAAAATTAAATACATACACAGTCCAATATAATAGGGAAAACATTCAAAAGTAATTACTATGAAACAAAGTACATGTAATAAAATGAAACACTTATAAATTCAAAGACTCGGAAATATTTCTTTATTTCTTCAATGCCAAAAATACGAGTTCACAGACTCAAAACCCCTATACAACTAGACTGAGTTTCAAGAAAAACTACTTCTCCTCTATTCCCGAATAGCTAAAAATAAAAAGATCCCTTCCTTTAGAAATCTTTTTACAATAAATAAGCCTCCCCCAATGAGACTCTTTAGTTCCTATAATTGCTTCTTGCAATACATTTTTAAATGATAGATAAAATCTTTTTTTTTCATGTGGAGTAACTGTTTCTTGAAAATAACAATAAAAGGTCCTTTTCTTTAAATAGAAGAAAAATCCTTCAAAATAAATCATTGTTGAGATAAAATTAATTAAGAAGGATTGCCTCCTTATTTTCTTCCCATTGTATTATGTACCGTTCATCAATCCGATGGTTCTAAAGTTCTGAAAATATCTAACTTCCTGACAATAATTAGAAAGTTAGGAAAACCCATGACTTCCCAACCAAGGTTAGAAAGTTAGGAAAACCCATGACTTCTAGACCAAGGTTAGAAAGTTAGGAAAATCCATGACTTCCTAACAATGGTAATAAATTTCACATAAAAGCTTTGTTTTCCATGAAATTTTGACAGCAAGATAATTAGACCCCTCTGAAAAAAACCCATAAACCATTTTTGCTCCAGCAAACCAAAACTTGAAATTTAGCCTTATTTGTAACTTGCCAAGGGAAAATGTAAGTTTGAAAATTTCTCAAATAATGAAGCATTTGGGCATGAAAATAAGCCATATTGGTCAAAATGAGGTTATGAAAAATTCTATAGAAGGATTTCAGACCAGCTCACATGGATTTTAAAAATTAATTATTTTTATGATTTGGTAGGCTCAAGGGCATATGAGGGAATGCACTAAATTAAGTAAAAAAATTCAAATTTGGGGATAACATTGGTTCTGACTAGGGACTGTATTTCCTGGAGAAATGCAAAGAACTCCAGAAGCTTTGGGGCCAACCAGTCCTTGTTCATTGGGTACAGACTCAAAAGAAATAGCAGGGGAACATAATGAGCTGGAGAAAACCAAAACCGGACAAAACAGGAAAGGAAACTACACTATTGTCACACCAAAAACTCCTACTATATACATGGTCATAAGACCCTACCTCCAAAGAGCCTAATGTTCATTCAAATCCATTCACAGGCTAAGAAAAATATGTCCCTTTGTAGAAAATTATATCGTGGTTACATAATGAGGCTGATAGTAACTACCACCATGCAACTACTATGATATGAGACCTTCAATTGATAGGTTGTAGGAACTTCGTAAATACACAATCGTGCCCAAACAACCATCCTTCATAAAAAAAAATTGGAACATGATTTATTCTTCCTATGACTTCACATGGGATACTAGTAGAAAAGTGTGGCTCATCATTGACAGCAAAAACACCTTTTGATTTTTCCATCTTAGAATTATCCAATGCCCCAACACCTTCATTTTTGTTGGTTGGAAATTTATCTTCTTGTAGTGGAAGCAAAATCTTTTTCTTACATGAAGTATTATCTTCAACTTGATAGTTCATCCCATTCATTTCCACATTTTCGAACTTGTTAAAAATAGACTCATTTTGTTCAACACCATTATGAAAAGGAAAAATAAATGGACCCATACAATCTTCTTCAAAAGAGTCAGAGTATTCAAAAAGAGGATTATCTCTTACTCTTGAATCTTTGTAAAATCTAACCGGCAGATATAGTGCATTAAATGTGCTTGTAAAATCTTCATGCTCCCTATTGAGAGCTTCAAATTATGATGCAATCATACCTTCTTTTATGTCACCAGAGCTGCAAGTGAATGCATCTATCCCAACTTCTATGATGTGGCCATTTGCATCTTCAATTCCACATAAGAAGTCTTCTTTCGACCTATACAGGCACTAACTAGGAATAAAAGTAATATTATAATTTGTTGATGAATTGCAGGATGGTTCAATATTGTTGGTTTGTATGCATGTCAAGATAGGTTTTGGATTTTCATCTTCAACATGTAAATAATAAATTCCTACATTAGAAGGTGTTGGGATTCTTGCTTTACTAAGAACTGTCAAATTTTGATGAGAGGATGTAGGAGACATTTGTATTTCTCTTTTTCTAACAAGATTCCTTTGTAATAGAGGTTTTTATTTTGAATAAAAATTCTAATTAAAAAATATTTCAGAATTTGAAACTTTTGCATTAAATCGTTCGCACATTTATTTTCTTTAAAGAACCCAGACACAATCAAATCATCCTCAATTTCAACAACCATTCTTTGTGCAACCTCCAATTTTATTACTTTACTTATTTTCAAATGAAAACTAATGTCTGGGTCTATGGCAGCAATAAATACACATAACTGAATGCTTTCATTTGGTTGCTCATTTTGAGGAATTTTTTTCAAAGTTCGATTAAATATCTCCACAAACTCTCTAATAAATTCATCTTTTTCCTTATTTATTTGAAAAAAATGAATCAAGAATGCATATATATCAACTGCTAGCTTAAATATTCCAAGAAACCTCACCTTCAAACTGTCCCAGCTGGTAATGCATCCACCTTCTAAATTTTGAATCCATTCTCTTACTCGTCCAATGAGGCTTTCAACAAACAATCACACAAACACATCTTCCTCTTGAATTCCCATGATCCCACATGCAATGGTGAATGCTTGAATATGATGATCTAGATCTTGAGAATCTTCACTAGAAAATTTAGGAAAATATTTTCTTGAACCTTCAGGTATGGTTGTATATTGAGGCAAATAAAGTGGTCCAATTTGAGTTCCCCATGGCTGAGACACAACCAAATCCATGAAATAACACTGGAATTCTTCTGCCATAGAGATCTTTCATAAACACAGAGTCGCTAACCTCTGTCCTCAGGGAGGCACCTTCAGATTTCTTGAGAGAATAAAGCACCTGCCACTTTGTTCCCCAATGGAGTCACCAAAAATCTGTTGGGTGATAGATTGGTCACTTCAATTTTTATCCCCTAGCCCACACAAATGACAATCTGGCCAATAGTTGAGTCACTCGCAACAAGTTGTGAGTGCTCTCTGCTTATTTTACAAGGTGCAACTACCTTCGAACGATTTGCAATGAATAAAACATGGGGTATGATTTTAACCAAAAATCAAGAAAGGCAACCACCACCTACTCATAACCATGAAAGTAGATGTGGAAGGATGATTGAATAGGAAGAAAAATTATATAACAATAACCAAAATTTCACTTATTCTATATCCACGGATTATACCTAGAATGAGAAAGAACAACAAATATTTTCCACAGATGATTTAAGCCGAACTCAAAGTTTCAAAATTAAATACATACACAATCCAATATAACAGGGAAAAACATTGAAAAGTAATTACTATGAAACAAATTCCATGTAATAAAATGAAACACTTATAAATTCAAAGACTCGAAAATATTTTTTTATTTCTTCAATGCCAAAAATACGAGTTCATAGACTCAATACCCCTATACAACTAGACTGAGTTTCAAGAAAAACTGCTTCTCTCCTATTCCCAAATAGCTTAGAAAAAAGATCCCTTCCTTTAGAAATATTTTTACAATAAATAAGCCTCCCCCAATGAGACTCTTTAGTTCTCATAACTGCTTCCTAAAATACAGTTTTAAATGAAAGATAAAATCTTTTTTTCCCGTGGAGTAACCGTTTCTTGAAAATAACAATAAAAGTTCTTTTTCTTTAAATAGAAGAAAAATCTTTCAAAAGCCTATAGTTTTTCCTTCAAAATAAATCATCGTTGAGATCAAATTAATTAAGACGTATTGCCTCCCTATTTTTTGCCTATTGTATTATGTACCTATCATCAATCGAATGGCTCTAAATTTCTAAAAATCTCTAACTTCCTGACAATAGTTAGAAAGTTAGGAAAACCCATGACTTCCTGACCGAGGTTAGAAAGTTAGGAAAATCTGCGACTTTCGAACCAAGGTTAGAAAGTTGGGAAAATCTGTGACTTCCCAACAATGGTACTAACTTTCACATAAAATCTCTATTTTCCATGAAATTTTGACAGCAAGATAATTAGACCCTTCTCAACAAAACTGAGAAACCATTTTTTCTCCAACACACTGAAACTTGACATTTTGCCTCATTTGCAACTTGCCAAGGGAAAAATGTAAGGTTTAAAAATTCTCAAATAATGAAGCATTTGGGCATGAAAATAGGCTAGATTGGTCAAAATGAGGTTATGAACAAGTCCATAGAAGGATTTCATACCATCTCGCATGGATTTTAAAAAATAATTGTTTTTATGATTTGGTAGGCTCAAGGGCATACGAGGGAATGCACTGAATTTCTTAAAAAAAATCAAATTTGGGGATAACACCCATCTAAGAAGGAAAAATACTTCTTGCCTACAAGTGAATCCAATACTTGGTCTATGAAAGGAAGCGGAAAGTGGTCCTTTTTGGTGGTAGAACTTAGTTCTCTATAATCAATACAAACTCTCCATTTACCTCCCTTTTTAGGCACAATCACCAAATGAGACACCCATTGGTTGTTTGAGATAGGGTAGATGAATCCTACATCTAACAACATTTGCAATTTTCATTTCACAATCTCCCTCAATGCAAGGTTGATTCTCCTTTGTGGTTTCCTCACTGGTGTGCAGTCATCCCTAATGTAGACCCAATGAGTACAAATTTTAGGATCTAAACCCCTCATTTCATGGTAATCCCAAGAAAACGCTTTTTGATGCTTCTTTAACAGTTTTTTCAGAGACAACTATTGCTCTCGAGTAAGCTTATTATTTATATTCAAATTTTCCCCTCTCAGACCTATACTTTTTTAGTCAACTCAATAATGGTTGTTTCACTGATTCTTGGCACTTTTACTTCATGAGGTAACAATGTATGAAGTATATCTATTGCTATAGGAAATTTAGATGCAAAAGAAGCCAATAGAAGTGTCTGTAATGGATATACAGAACTAGATTCTTGAGTGGATTCTTCTTCATGCAGTTCATAACTATTCTAAGTTATATGTGATAATATATCATCTTCTTCCTAAAGCTGCAGGAAAGGACTTTTTCTGATCATCATGAGTTGTGCCACTTAATTGGATTCCTTTGCTTCTTCTCCAACTTGTGGTCAAATGGGTTTATCCATATCATGGGATGATTGAGTAGGAGGATAAAGGACAAGCTTTTTAATGCTTTTCCCATCTAAAATAGTCATGTCCCCGTATCGACATCTAATGTAATCATCTACTGTAGCTAACCATGGCCTTCCCAGAATAATAGGATATCCTCTTAATGTAGCTTTAGCGGAAAGGATCATAAAATTAGATGGATATTCCTAAGAGTCTAGAATGACAACAAGATCTTCAACTATACCATCTAGTTTGACAGTGGAACTATCAACAAGTTGTAGGATAGTGGAAGTAGGTCTTAGATTTGTAACATTCATTTTTTGTAGGATATCTTTAGTCATCACATTGATAATAGCTCCCAAGTCTATTATAGAATTCTTTACTTGGATTCCATTTATGATGACTCCAATTATAGGACTACCTGGGTCATTATACTTAGGAATAGTAACTTTCCCAAGAATGATACCTTCCGACTATCCCATCTCATGACCAGTGGTGGAATCCTTCTTTTTCCTCCCAAGATTTTTAAGGCATGCTTCCTTTATTGCCTTACCATTTATGGGAACATATTTTATGGCCTAGAACAGAGGTATCTTGACACATATGTGTTTTAGCTGATCCAAAATATCAAAGGTTGCTTCCTCTTGCTTAGCAACTTCTAACCTTTGAGGAAATGGTGGGTTAGGATTAGTTTGCTAAACTAGTTCAGGATTCTTGGGAACATGTGTCTAAGGAAGGATATTAGGTAAATTTTGATGCTCCTCCTCTTCCACAGGAAGCTCTGTAATAATACAAGAGGAAGGTTATGACAAAGTGGTTCCTAAACGCAAATGAATATTAATCAAACTCACAATATAGGCATGATATTGGTTTGGATCTATATATTATACTGGTTGCTACTATGGTTTGCTATTTGGGTTGGGTGTGTGTTGAGCTGGTAACTAAGTAGGTCTAGGTGCGCTAGAATTTGAGTTAGCGGGAGGCATTATGGAAGGTTGTTGAGGCAGTGGAGGCTACTACATGTAACCAGTTTCCTGGTTTGGCCATTGTTGTCCTCCCCTCCATTGGGAAGTTTGTTGCCAGTTTCCTTGAGGTTTTTCCAATTCCCTTGGGGTCATTTCCACTGAGGTGGAGTGTTTTGGTAACTAGGCTAGGTATTTTAAGGATTGTCCTAAGACTGAGGTGAATAACCTACAAAGTTTGACAGATATTGTGGTTGCCATTGGTTACCATATGCATAAGAATTCATATAAGGTCCATTAAAATATAATGGTTCTAGTGGCATACCTTATCTTGGAGCCCATGGCCTTCCTTATGCAACATAGAAAACTTGATATTATTCACCCTCAATTGGCCTGAACTCAGGTGGAATGTTCTTGTTGTCAATATTGGCCACCATTTTACATTTCCAATCCTTCTTCTTTTGCTTGCAATGAGGATAATATTCTACCAATATTGCCTCTTCCTCCTCATGTTTCTTCTTTTCTTGACGTGTATCTAGCTGATATTCCATATTATTTATGATGTCCTGATTGAATTCTGACAGTAAATGAGTGATTTACATCCTTGAAACTCCATTAATGGAGGATTTACCCATAGAAGATTGCTAACCTCTCCATTTTTATATAGTTTCTCTGGAGTAATTTTTTCATATCTTCTTAATAGAAATTCAGGGAACTTGGGTGATATCTCCTTCTCCTATCAAATCTAGAGCATCAACACAACTCTCATTGATTCCTCTAAGGAAGAAAAAATTTTGATGCTCTTCATTGAGTGCATGATGTGGAGACTTATGTAGACTAAACAAGAACCTTGATAGATATTCCTCCAAAATTTCATCATCCTTCTATTGCATCTTGAAGATATCACCTCCTCTCATATCACTACGTCTACAATATTCTTTATACTTCTCAAAAACCTTTTCCTTCATAGCATCCCAACTATTCAAAGTATTCCTACCTAAGCTCATAAACCATCTAAAATTCAGATTCTTTAAAAGTAGTAGGAAACAACTTAAGCCTATGAGTGTTATTAGTGTAATCATAGCTTATGTAGAGGATACCAAATTAAAACAAGATATTTTATAGGTCCTCTGTTACAAGCCCATAGAATTTAGGAAGAACTGAAGCAGGAATGTTCTTGAGGTTATCAACATCATTTTCTTGAGGGATAGGGAAATGAAAGGTTGGATGGTTAGGCCTAATCGGGGCAACCATATTTTCTTGATGGATTATCAAAGCAAATGGATTCTAAATCAAGTTTTGAGCAGCTTTCTCTTCAGAGGAAGTTTCAGAACTAGTCAAATCGGGAAATGCATCAACAAAAGGGTTTACTTCTTCTTCTTCTTCTAGAAAATTATGAATTTCAACTAGTTGGTTATCAAGATTATGATCAACAAGAAGGAATATCCTTTTATCATCTCTTCTCCTACCCCCATGCATGTGGTATTAGCAATTGAAGTTGATAAAAGAAAACCCACATAACCTAGTGAACACCTGCAAGCAAATAACCTGTCACATCAAGAGGAAATATTGTAGCAAAAAGGAGGTGCTCTAAAAATCCTTAAGCAAAAATATGCATAATAGATTGAATAATATACAATGATATCAATCCTTATAAAATTAGATTGATAAACCCTAAAGAAACCCTAAAGGAATGCATAAATGCCTACAAAATACAAACTAAGTTTATCTTAAGAGGAATAAAAGGTGACTTAATTAAATAATTAAGTAAAAAAAACCTTTTACTCTAACACCCCCCCTTAAGATGAACTTAGGGACTAGCTACAAACAAAGTGCATGAAAGAAAAGAAACTACAAGCTAGAAAGAAAATTTGGGTCCCGGAAACTCGGCCTGATGAGCTACCCAATCACAACCAAATCTCTATAAAGTGGAGAAAAGGAGAAAACGTAGTGGGAAAAACCCCTCTCCAAAAAGAGATGGAAATACAAGAGTGAAAGAAGAAGAGATATTGAAGAAGGACTCAACATGACCCCCCAAGAACTGCTTCTATTGCACAAGGACAAAATATGTTCCCCTCATAGGAGAGATAAAAAGAGGATATGAATCCCCCCCACAAAGAAATAGCTTTTGTATCACTGGAAAACATCTAAAGACAAAATATGATCCATTGCCTGCAAACAACATTTATCCCCTTAGGAATAAATAGGCCAACTAATGAAATGTGAAGCCAATCCAAATACATGGGTGAATCTGGAATCCAAATCCAAATGGCAGGTGTCTTTGAAAACTGCTCAAGCGTCCTCAAGTCGGAAAGAGAAAATCCCAATCCTAAAATTTGTGAAGACTGATGAAACACATGCTCCAAATATGATGAACATGATGGGCCAATAGCGGTGATTTGGATTTCAACAAAGAGGAGAGGAATGTCCTTAAAATAATCTTCCAAATCTGCTATAGAAGACTCCACAAACAAGAAAGATATCAATGCAATATAAGAGTCCAAAGTAGCTATGTCTAGAAGATGAATGATTCCCTCCTACATTGAATTAGAAACAAAAAGAGATGTTGATGAAGTCTCAATATGAAGAGTGGGAACATGAATATAAGCCTCTGAACCATCGTCACATGCAAGACCTATGATATACTCAAGCTCCTCTACAGTAATATTATCATAGGGTATGAAATATACATATGCAAGAGGGATGAGACAATCTGCAATGGGATCCTTTGGGAATCGATGGATATTAGAGTCTCCAAAAATCTCCCAAAGACATTGCCAAAGTGTGTGTGGACAAAAAATGTCAGATAAAGCACACAAAGTGCCAAAATCAACACTACAACCAATAACGCCTACAATATGATCTTGAATAATAACCCATGTTGATAAAATCCTTGATGTGTTTGGTGTAGGTATGAGTCCATACAAATGAGGAAAAATACCAAGCCACCTAAGATGTGTCAAGATGCCATGATGTCAAGACTCATAGTTGTCTTTATCTAGCTTGATCACATAAGAGTGAGTAGAAAAACCCAACATAATCACTCAAATAAAAAAATTAGATATTGAAACTCTCAGCAATGATAAATTAGATCAACATAACCCATCCAACACAAACATATCTCATGTAGGTGCCAGAATGTCCAAGTAATTAAGAAAAATGTAAAAACACACAAAGCTGAATAAAATGTACTTGGTAAATTTTTTGATCAAGCCAACTGCAGATCTGGAAATATCACTGAAACACCTTTCCAACGCCTATTTGTTTGTGAGAAATGGAGTTTGGATGCAAAAGTTACGCCCCTCGGAGTGCAAAACCCATCTTCTGACTTTGACTAGAAAAACCGATATCAAAACAACAAATATAGAAAATAAAACTTGCACCATTGGATAGTTCCCAGAACCCGCTTTTCGATGCCTATTTGTTTTCAAAAATCCGAGTTCATTTGCAAAAGTTATGGCCAAAATATCAAAACTGCTCCAAAAGGTTTGAGGGTTAAGCTTAGCGGTTAGGCTAGTTGCTAGCATTAAGCACCAGTGGTTAACTGACAGTGGTGGCCATTACCATATTCTAAAAAAAAATCCTTGAATTGTGTGTTGTACCAAGTCGTACATCCCATAAATGAATAAAAATTACCTCTCAAAGTCACTATGTCCGATTTCGACGATTTGACAGTCAATTTTGGGGTTTTTGGGCTCAAAATGCTCTGAAATTGCAAGTACACATTGGATCAAGTACCTCTCAAAAAACTTCAAACCCTCATAGATCTAACACTGTGAAGCCAAATTTTATAAAACAAAGGTCAATCTTCAATGAATTGAGCATTTTGAATGCAATGGTGAGGTCCAAATTGACTCAAAATGCACAAAAATGTCACTTTTAGGATAGGATCCCTCAAACAATGAATAGGAAGTGGCAGATCTAAATCTATGATACCATGCTGAAGTTGATAAAAAATAACCCACATAACTTAGTGAACACCTACTAGAAAATAACCTGTCACATGAAGAGGAAATATTGTAGCACAAAGGAGGTGCTCTAAAAAGCCTTAAACAGAAATATGCATAATAGAATAAATAATATATAATGAGATCAATCCTTATAAAAGGAGATCAAGAAACCCTAAAGGAATGCTTTTAATAATTATTAAATGCTTACAAAATGAAAACTAAGTTTATCTTAAGAGGAATAAAAGGTGACTTAATTAAATAATTAAGTAAAAACAACCTTTTACTCTAACATCAACTCAGTATCAACCAACTCACACAAATAATTGGTGAAAGAATAATGGTTCATTACTTATTTTAATGAAGGGTATGTTGAAAAATAATTCAAAGATACCAAAAATAGGAAAGAAACTAGAAATGACTCCTAAGAACCTCCTAGTTTGACACCATCCCTAGAAACAACACCAAAAATGCTAGCCTTCTTTAATGGTTCAATAACTAAGCCCTCAAACTATAACCTAAAGATTAAATATTTGCACCAAGTAGCTATCTTTCTCATCATGAAGGTTCATTTTATTATCAACCCAAGGACGTGAACTTGAAATGGTTCAACAGTGTATATGCACTAGGATTCCACTGTGTTGGAAAATGTGCCTCAACTTACAAGCTTGGACCTCAAAGAAAGGCTTGGCGAATTTATGCCTTATTGCTTTACCGCGGAGTTCTAATTTTGTGGGCTTGACCCTTTGGTCATTGAGACTCAGTCTAATTGGTGAGACTTCAAGGGTTGTCACAGCGATGGGCTAATGAGCGAGTGTTGGCAAAATGTTTGATGGCTCGGCTTTATCGGCAGATCGGTCGCCCATTGGCGGGAGACAATGCTATGCTTCATTGATGTGCCGATGTTTTGCATCAACGGCTGCTATCTACTTCATCTAATAGTCTTGGCTATTTTCCACGGCATTCAAAGGAAAGTACCGATGTTAACCTTTTTTGCCAAGTAGAATTGCCTATGCACATAACGTGTAGCGCCCTGTCAAAGTGGTGTATGAAGAAAAGAGAAGGTGGGCCCCGAGCTACTTTATGTGAAGGGTTGTCCAGCTATGGACACTTGTCTACACCTTAGGAGTTCCTTGGGGAATCTAGCAGATGCCACTAAATATTTTCTGAAGCAGCTCCAGCTGCTTCCACGTAAGTCAAATGGAGAGCACGAGTGGTGGGCATGTGGCAGCCTCAGAAGCTTGTTTTGGGTGGGCTCATGAGAATCTAAGAGATTCTTTGTTGGATGCCATGGAACCTCCATTAGTGGTGGATGCATGGCATGTGTGACCCCATAGAGATGGTGGTCAGTGTTTTGGCGATAACGGTTTTTTTCCAGCCCGAAATGTGATAAAATAGTTAGCGATAGCGAAGGGTTTTCAGAGCCCGATGATAGTTGACCGATCATTACTTGGTCAAGTGGTAGAATGAATAGCAGTGTGACACGTGGTGATTTCTCATCAATTTTTTTTGCACCATTGTTTCAAAACAATATTTATTGCTAGAAGTTGGTTTGGTGAAAAGCAATTTATCATGCAGTCATATGAGATCAATTTTTTGGTGGTAGGTAGAGCCCATTTTTAGTATCTTCTTTGCATTGAATTTATTATGGGGGTGGCTCGATGTAGGATTATAGGTGGATCTAATACGAGATTGATTTGGCATGTCAGTGATGAACTGAAATTAATGCACCCTAATTGGTCGTTGGATGGATACTTGTAATGGTCAGTCTTGACATGAAGAAATTATTAATTAGAATAAGGAGAATACTATGAAAAGAGTTGAAGGTTTTTTTTTGCATTTTGTTGTATGTTGTAAGAGCATTGTAACAGTGAGTGCATGCAAACTCAAGTGCTTATGTGAGCTAACTATCAGAGAGTGAGGACTGTAACTTTGTATGTAATATTTTGCTTATTGTAATACAAAGTGTCATTCTCTTGGTGTGGTGGGTTTTTTCCTGAAAGGGTTTTCCCATGTAATCTAGTGTTATATTTGAAATTATTTTATTTTTGTTACTCTTGTTACCCTACATGTGTTCATCTTAAGTTTTTTAATGCTTTAAAACTAGTCTTTGCACGTCTCCTCTATGGTTTTAGTGTTAGGAAAGCATTTCCGCACTGTTGTTTTTCCTTTCAAGTGGTATTAGAGCCTAGCTAGTTGTGTTATCCTTGTTAGTAACACTGGATTTTTATGCTAATACTATTCCAGTGGGATTCTTGCAAAATTAGGACCAAGTTCTATCTAAGATGGCAAGTACATTAGGAAGAGTTGATATTGAGAAATTCAATGGCGGTAACTTTGAGTTGTGGAAACTCAAAGTGGAAGACCTGTTAGTGGATAAAGACCTCTGGGTAGCAGTGTCTGTAACTATGCCACAAAGTATGAAACAAGAATATTGGGACCTCACAGATAGGAAAGCGAGAGGTCTGATAAGACTTTGTTTGGCCGATTTTGTACTCCTGAATGTCCATGAGGAGAATTCTGCAACTTCGTTATGGAAGAAGCTTGGCGATATTTATCAGGGAAAGTCTCTAGTAAATAATTTATTCCTGAGGAAGAATTTGTACTCCTTGAAGATTGAAGAAGGTGCATATGTTTCAGACCATCTGAACTCGTTTAATATGAGTGTTTCTCAGTTGGCATATGTGGGTGTAAAGATTGAGGAGGAGGATCATTGCATGCTCCTATTATGTTCATTACCTGACACTTGGGATCATCTGGTGATGGCTATTGGAAGTACGACTACTACTTTCAAGATGGAAGACATGGTTGCTTCACTGTTGTCTAAAGAGATGTGGAGGAAGTCTTCAGAGATGACTAAAGAGTCCCTTGTTGTTCAAGGTAGATTGAAGGAGAAAGGCAAGAATAAGGACAAGAATTCCAAATCTAAATCTATAGGGAGATCAAAGTCTCCTGGTAAAAAGTCCAAGGTGAAATGTTGGAATTGTGGGCAGTCTGGTCATATCCACAAGGATTGTAAGGAGAAGAAGAAGAAGAATAGTAACTCTTTAGACAATGACTCTTCTCAGAGTGATGTAGACGCCTCCATTGCAGCTTTGGAAACTCAGGTATCAAATGATGTTTGGTTGGTTGACTTGGGTGTATCTTTTCATATGACGTCTCATAGAGAATGGTTCACTAAGTATGAGAATTATGATGGTAGAAAGGTGTACCTGGTGAGTGATTCAACATTGGAGATCATTGGCCATGGAAGAGTCAAAATATAGTTCCCTGATGGTAGAATCAAAGGGATTGGTGGCATACTGCATATACCAGGTTTGGCTCGTAACTTACTTTCTGTCAGTAAGCTAAATGATGATGGTGTAGAAGTTTCTTTCTCGATTAAAAGATGTAATATGGCTAGAGGTGCAATGATGCTAGCTAAAGGTATGTGTACTAGCACTCTGTACAAGTTGGATGCACGTCCTATTCAATGCAACAACGTCTCTGTGAAGTCAAGAAAAGTTGTTCCTATAGAGGAAGATGAAGGTGCTTCTTTGGCTGCAAATGCGATGGAGGTGAAACTCTCAGTAGAGAAGACCATGTTGTGCAATCATAGAATCAATCACATAGGTGAGAAAGTTTTAAAAAGCTTGAAGAATAAAAATATTGTAGAGCGACTTGTAGATTGTAATCTTGAGTTTGATTTCTGTGAACACTACATTTATGGAAAGCAACAACGTGTTTCTTTTTCCTTAAGTTCTCATAAATCTTCTTGTGTACTGGACTATGTTCATTCTGATGTGTTTGGTCGAGTGAATTTTCCTTCGTTATCAAAGTCTAGATATTATGTTTCTTTTATTGATGACTTTTCGAGAAGGGAATTTATATACTTTCTTAAAAGTAAATCAAAAGTGTTCAGTCATTGTAAAGAGTTTAAAAACTTGGTAGAGAATCAGACTAGAAGGAAAATAAAAATTTTGAGGATGGATGATGGCAGTGAGTTTTGTTCTGCAGATTTTGATAGATACTGTAAAGAACATGGGATTAAAAGTCATAAAACTATACCTTATACTCCACAATAGAATGGAGTTGCTGAAAGGTTGAACATGACGTTGATGGAAAAGGCAAGGAGTATGTTTAGTAGTGTTGGTCTGGAGCAGAAGTTCTGGGCTGAGGCCATGGCTATAGCATGTTACTTGGTAAATATTTCTCCTTACTCTTCTCTTGTTGATAAGACACCTTTGGAAGCGTGGTCTGGTAAGAAGCCCTCTCTAAGACATGTCCGTTTCTTTGGTTGTGAGGCATATGAATATGTACCAAATGATAAAAGATCTAAGCTAGAGAACAAGGCTATTAAATGTATCTTCATAGGCTATGGCATTGGTGTGAAGGGATACAAGCTTTGGAACCCCATCATTGAGAAGGTTATGTACAACAGAAGTCTAATATTTCATGAGATGAAACCTTCAGAAATTGATCCATAGCTAGAGATAGATCAAAGACAAAAGAAGAATGATGCAGTTGAGATTCCCCAAACTCCAAAAAAGGGAGAACTACATGGTGTACCTAAAATTGAGGAGAGATCTAGTAGCTCTGATAGTTCCAAAGATGAAGAACCACAACCTCAGCTAGTGAGAAATTCTACACGTCAAAAACAACAACCTAGTAGGTTTGGTTTCCCTATTTTGGATTCAAAGTGTGCCTATGCTTTAATTACTAGCAGTGAGGAGCCTAGGACTATTAAAGAGGCAATTAATATACTTGACGCAAATTCCTAGTTGGAAGCCATGAATGAAGATATGGAATCTTTGGAAAAGAATGAAACCTAGGATTTGGTACCTTTTCCTGAAGGAAGAAATTTTTTTGGTTGTAAATGGGTATTTAATAAGAAGACTAGTCTTGAGGGCAGTGCTGAGAAGTATAAAGCAAAGTTGGTTGCAAAGGGGTATTCCCAGGTAGAGGGAATTGATTATGGAGAAATTTTTTCCCCTGTAGCTAAGTTGACATCTATCAGATATCTGTTGTCACTTGTAGCCATGTATGACTTAGAGATCAAGAAAATGGATGTGAAATCAATGTTTATCCATGGAGAGGTGGAAGAATAAATTTACATGTTCTAGCCTGAGAGAGCTTGGTCTACAAATTAAAGACATCTTTGTATAGTTTGAAGTAGTCTCCTAGAATGTGGTACCAGAAGTTTGACACTTTTGTGTTTTCCATGGGATTTGTGAGATCAAAATATGATCATTGTGTGTATTACAAATCTAAAAATGATCATGTGCTTATTATTACCCTATACATGGATGATATGTTTAAAATGAAAGATATGGATGCAGTAAGGTATATTCTGGGGATGGAGATAACCAGGGACAGAATGAGCAGAAAGCTTTGGGTCAGCCAAAGTAAGCACATCAACATTGTTCTAGAGAGATTTGATATGAGTGATTGCAAGTAGCTAGTTGTTCCAGTCTTGTAGGGAACAAAACTATCTATTGAAGACTATCCAAAATCATCTACTGAGATGGAGAACATGACTAGGGTTCCTTATGCGAGTGTTGTTAGTATTTTAATGTATGTGATGTTTTGTACAAGGCCAGACATTGCCCAAGTAGTGGGAGTACTCAACCGATTTATGGAAAATATAGGAAGGACACATTGGGATGCTATAAAGAGAGTGTTTAGATATTTGAGAGGTACCTCATAATGTGCTCTGTGTTACCATGGAAATTTGGTTGGATCACAAAGAACTCTCAAAAATCATGGATATGTGGAATTTGATTGGGTAGGGGACATTGACAGCAAAAGATCCACCAATGGATATACTTTCATATTAAGTGGTGGTGCAATCAGTTGGATGAGCAAACAACAAGTTGTAGTCGCTTTATCCACAACAGAGGTAGAATACATGGTAGTGACTCACACCTGCAAAGAATTTGTTTGGCTCAGTCGCTTGTGCTCTGATATTAGTTTTGATGCAGGGAAGATCACTATTTTTTGTGATAGTCAAAGTGCCATTTATTTGGAAAAAACTCCAACTTTCCATGCCAGGACAAAGCATAACGATGTCCAGTACTTCATGAGAGATATTGTGGAGGATGGAAAGGTTTCTTTAGAATAGGTGGATACTCTAAAGAATTTTATTGATGCATTGACAAAGCTAGTGAGCACAAAAAAGTTCAGATGGTGTGCAAGTTTGATGGGCCTTGGGGCCCATGATCATCAATAAATTTGAATTCTGGAGGAAGCCTGTAAGTCTTCATCAAGTGGGAGCTTGTTGGAAAATGTGCCTTGACTTATCGACTTGGACCTCAAAGAAAGGCTTGGCAAATTTATGCCTTATTTCTTTATTATGGAGTTCTCATTTGGTGGGCTTGACCCTTTGGTTGCTGAGACTCGATCTAATTGGCGAGACTCTAAGGGTTGTCACAGCGATGGGCCAACGAGCGAGTGTTGGTGAAATGTTTGATGGCTTCAACTTTATCGGCGGATAGGTTGCCCATCGGTGGGAGGAAATGCTATGCCTTGCCAATGTGCCAGTGTTTTGCATCAACGATTGCTATCTGCTTCATTCGATGGTGCTAGCTATTTTCCATGGCATCTGAAGGAAAATATCATTGTTAATCTTTTTTTCGAAGTGGAATTGCCTATGCACATGACGTGTGGTGGCCTATCAAAGTGGTGTGTGAAGCAAAGAGAAGGTGGGCCCCGAGCTGCTTTATGTGAAGGGTTGTCTGATTGTGGACACTTGTCTACACCTTGAGAGTTCCCTATGGAATCTAGCAGATGCCACTAGAGATTCCTTGAAGGAGCTCCAACGGCTTCCATGTAGGCCAAATGGAGAGCATGAGCGGTGGGCATGTGGCAGCCTCAGAAGCTAGTTCTGAGTGGGCTCATGAGAATCTAAGAGATTCTCTCCTAGATGCCTCAGAACCTCCATCAGTGGTAGATGCGTGGTGTGTGGGACCCAATAGATCTGGCGATCGGTATTTTGGCAATAACGATTTTTTGCTGGCCCAGAATGTGATAAAACAGTTAGCGATAGCGAAGGGTTTTCAGAGCCTAATGACAGTTGACTGATCAGTGCTCGATCAAGCAGTAGAACGAATAGCATTGCAACATGTGGCAATTTCACATCGATTTTTTTGGCACCATTGTTGCAGAACAACATTTATTGTTGGAAGCTGGTTTGGTGAAAAATGATTTATCATGTAGTCATATGAGATCAATTTTTTGGTGGTAGGCAGAGCCCATTTTTAGTATCTTCTCTACAACGAATTTATTACGAGGGTGGCTTGATGCAGGATTGCAGGTGTTTCCAATTCGAGATCAATTTGCAATGTCAGTGATGAACTGAAATTAATGCACCCTAATTGGTCATTGGATGGATACTTGTAATGGTCAGTCTTGACGTGAAGAAATTATTAATTAGAATAAGGAGAATATTGTGAAAAGAGTTGAAGGTTTTTTTTTTGCATTTTGTTGTATGTTGTAAGAGCATTGTAATAGTGAGTGCATGAAAACTCAAGTGCTGTTGTGAGCTAACTATCAGAGAGTGAGGACTGTAAATTTGTATGTAATCTTTTGCTTAGTATAATATAAAGTGTCTTTCTCTTGGTGTGGTGTGTTTTTTCTTGAAAGGTTTTTCCCACGTAAATCTGGTGTTATCTCTGAAATCATGTTATATTTTTTTCTCTTTTTACCGTGCATGTGTTCATCTTAAGTGTTTTAATGTTTTAAAATTGGTCTTTGCATGTCTCCTTTGTGGTTTTAGCAATAGGAAAGCATTTTTGCACTGTTATTTTTCCTTTCACATTGTAGCCATCTTTATCCTATAACTTAGAAAGGAAGTAATATTGAAAGTGAATGCTTGAAATGAAGCAGCATAATTACCAAACATAAACCAACCACTAAACTGAACTAAAATGAATTACAGAAATTGAAATCTCAGTAAATAGACAAGAATTTACTCTGTCTATTGTGGTTGTAGGAATAGACACAGAATAGAGTTCCAGTGGCTACAGGAACAAACAACTGCTAAGATTGTAACTAATTGTTGAACATAAAATTACTTACTAAACTGAAAGAATGGAATTCTCACCAAGTGGTCCCCCTTGAATGAGTTTTCCCAGTACTAACTTAGATGTAACAAACTAAAATATCATTTTATTCATTGAGAACAAGATTACAATGTAGCAGCAACATAACTATATTTCTTGAAAACTAAAAAATGAAAATACAATTCTCAAAACATTCAACCTCTTGAAGAGGAGCATCTGGCCATTATTTATAGAAGAAAAATTCTAACTAAATTAACTAACAAGGCAATCAACTCCAACATATTAGGAGGATGCCATCATTAAATGCATTAAAAAGAGGAAAGGAGGTTATGCATGCACAAGATTCGTTCAAACCAAACTTGCTTCAAAAAAAATCCAACATAAAAATATCTCTTAAATCTACTCAACTAACATGCATAAGATTAAATTCCACAACTAGAATTTTCTAACTACTTGACCTCTTCAATGTCCATTTCTACTAGACTTTTAAGCAATCGAAAAGCTGGTATGAACTCCTTCCACATTGCAAGCTCCCTTTATTTTTGTATCTAAATCTGGACCTGCATCATAAATTTAGCGTGCAGAATACAAATGCATGTCCATAATTACCTTAAAGTAACATCGATTCAACTAATTTTAAAATTAACATAGATTAATCACATAGCGAGCTAATATCATTAAAATTCATAAGGATAAGTTTATGCCCAAGGTTTATGGATTTTAAGGAAATAACATGGAGAGTGTCAATAACCAAGTGCCATAGTCTATAGTATCAACATCAAATATATGATAAACCCTATCAAAATTGAGCCATTAATCGGACTCATCAAGTACGATAGTTCTTTGTTTCAAGTATTTGGCTTCTCATTCTAAGAACATCTTCCAACAAGCAGCTCCCAATCAGAAAAGTAGATCAAATTTGTAATCCCAAAAGAATAAATATACGAAGGAGTATATATGAATGTTTCTTGCATCTAATATCACATACATACATATCTACACATAGGGAAGATAATATGAAAGTCATTGTGGTGGCTCGGATCTCTCATAGCAGGTAAATATAGAGAATGACACCCAACAATGCCTTATCAAAACTTGTGCAAACTATTTTATTGCTTCACTATATTTTCTCAAGTTTTAAATTATAGGTGTTATTACAACCATCATCACTATACGGAAACCATACATCAATTAATGTTGAAGTGCCAAGCCCTGCCAACTAGCATTCAATTTCATTGGCCTTCTCCATCGATGAGCCAAACACATTTATTTTTTTCGTTTAAATTCACCATCTTTTTCCTGACCCAGTGCCACACACTGATAGTTTTAAAAACTGGGAAGGCTAACAGAATTCGTAACCAAAGTGTTCCCACATAGGATCAAGAGAAAGCCTTCTTTTTTTGTCTTTCGTTTTATTTTTATTATGTGTAGATATCTATGTATTTGAAAATAGATGTGCAGAAAACATTCATATATATAGACAATATCAATATCTAGCATGCAACCCATTTTTTTTGCATGGGTTTGTTATTGTGAATTCTTTTGTTTTGTGGGTTTTTTTCATCTAGGTCATTGTTGAAACCAATATTGTTTCATTTATGGTTTTCGTGTTGTGGTGATGATTGCAACACAATAAAATATTTTATGTTATACAATTTTTTATTTTTCACAATGCATCATTTGGCTGCTTGTTTTGTGAGAACATAAACTATTTTTGAAATCTTCTACAAAGATTTTTCCAAGTGTGTTCAATGGTTAGATGAGTGTTTCATATTACACTTAATATATAGCCTATCATTGTAAGAATTCCTTTTTGATGCTCAAAGAAGTTATAACCAAAAAGGTGCATCTAACCTCAGATACATATATATCAGTCTATATGTATATTGTCTACATCTAATTCCACATACATACATTTCTACACATACTTTTTGTGTTTCTATATATCTCAGCAACAGATTCCTACATATGCATCAAATGCATGCAATGCATATATATGTAGTTGCAAAAAAAAATCTATACCGACATATATGTATTTGAAGTTAGATACACATTTTTTGTTATTATTTCTTTGAGCCTCAAAAATGAATTCTTAGAATGATAGGTTATATATTAAGTGTAATATGAAACTTTGATCTAAGAATTGAGCATAGTGGAGAGTGGGATTTCTTTTGTTGTGTTTCATTTTATATTTCCTATGAAATTCTTGAAATGATAGGATGTATAGTAACTATAATATGAAACATTGATCTAAACATTGAACACAGTAGGGGATAATGTATGTTCTTGCTCCCGGGTTTGGTGAGAGTCTTAAACAAATAACAAATATCCTTCTAAAAGAATAAGCATCAGAAGGAGTTGATACCCATGCATTGTTGATTGTTGTTCAATAGCTTCAAAAAATATTATTTCATTTATGATTTTCATGTAGTGGTGATGGTTGTAAAGCAATAAAATAGTCTACATATAATTTTACAAATAAAAATCTATACAAATATATATGCATCTAAAGTTATATGTAGACAACACACATATCTATCCATAGGTGGACTTGTTAATATAGAAATCACCATGAAAGCAAAGGAAGTAAATGTCACTTGGAATAGCCTGACATGCCAACATTTTTTCATGTATGGTTTTCATATAGTGCCAACAGTCGCAATAATATTTATCATTCTAAACTTACCAAATCGATTGAACATTTTATGTTATTTCAATAAGGCATTGCCAACTATTGTTTTGTAGCTTGAGTTGTTATCAACACTATGATCCACCACTGTCACAAGGGTTTTTGCAAACAACATACATCGATATCCACACCTAAACTTGTTAATACATGTGAGAACATATATAGATAAGTTTAAATTTAGATATATATGTATGCCACCTGAGCATAGGAAATAGACATCACTTAGCATAGCTTGGTAGGACAACATTGTTTCATTTATGGGTTCCATATACTGGTGATGGTTGCAATAATATCTAGAATTTAAAACTTACCAAGGTAATTGAGCAGTTTATGTTATTTTAAACAAGGAATTATTTGCTGTTGATCTATAGCTTTAGTTGCACAACATACATATATATCCACACCTATACTTTTCAATACATATGAGAACATATATATGTAAGTCAAAATGTAGTTACATGTATCAACAGTATAAATGTAGATATATATGTATGTTGTGTGCATCTTCATTTAGATACATATATATGTGCAAAAAAAAATTGTTGTATGTGTATACCAATGCAATAGACCATTTCCTCATTTTTCAAGCATTTGTTTTATTGCTCTGAGAAACATCAATTTTGCTAAGCAAGTTCAACTTTGGTTATTTGATATTGTAACCATTTTCACTATTTTCATTGTTTTAAGAATTCCCATGGAATGAAAATATTCTTACATGTATGGTTTGCATGTAGTGGCGATGGTTGAAATAACACCTACCATCTAAAACTTAGCAAAACAATAAAATAGTTTAGGTTATTTTAAATTAGGCATTGTTAACTGTTGTTCTGTAGCATCAACTATTATCAAGACTATGAGCAACTATTGTGGAAAGGTTTTTTGCACACAACACACATAGATATCCACACCCAAACTTATCAATACATGTAAGCACATATATATATAAGTGTAAATGTAGATATATATCTATGTTGGGTGCATCTAACTTCATATACACACATATGTGCAAACACTTTTTTGTGTATATATATGCAAGCAAGAGATATCTAAGTATGCATGGAAGGCATGGAGTGCATATATATACACTTAAAAAAAAATATTGGCATATATGTGAATATGAGGTTAGATGTAGAGAACATACATATTTACCCATAAGTAAACTTGTTAATACATGCAAGTACATATATATACTTGTATGTATTTATAAATATAGCAACACAAATAAAAAGATACATATCTCCATAAAAGCAGACATACATCAAAATGTATAAAAAATAAATATAGCTATTGATATCTCTAAAAGTTGCACCCCTACCAAGTTGCAAACCTTGGTACTTTAGAGGAACATGGTGTTGATGGTGTTTTTATGCACTTCACAACATAGGTAATACATAGGTGCATTACCTCTCTTGAAAGACAATCTTCCACAATCAAATTGCAGAACACTATCCCAAGGTCTCTCGGATGTCAGGTCATGATGGAGCTTAGAATATATCAGTTGTTTGATGTGATTTTGCTGGAATCACAAGGTGGTCTTATGTGGTCAAAGCTGTAGAAGAATTGGGTCAATGAATGGAGTTCGGTGGATATGAAATTACTGTACCTTGTTGTAGGTTCAGACAATAGTCTTGGACTCCATTATTTTGTCGGATTTGGCTTTACAATGTGCAACAAACCTTAGGACAAGTTGTTCCTAAAAAAAAAAGGAAAAAGGCGAGGAAGAAGGATGGTTCCTGGACCTGCAACTACTGATGAATAGTGATCATGGAGGTTCCTACTGTGGATAGTTTCCTTAAATAAAATTTCACTTAATCTGAATTTTCACAATATCATGAAATCTATGCTATCTTCTAAGGACTGCAGATATTCATCATTCATTCACCATGGAAACGTGAATAAAGATAAAGTTTAATGAGCAACAATGAGATTAAAGTCTAGGCTAACTTTACATAGTCATATAATAGCAACAAATGACCAAAAGTATGGACAACGAAAGCATACACATGTCAACAATGTCCAAAACCAGAGACAACATACTAATTCTACCAAAGTTAATCTAAAGATACTAAAGCAGCAAAGTAATTTGAAGCAAAGTTCTAGCTAAATGGAGAAGAATCATGAAACATGTGGAGAAATCTAGAAATACACCAAAAGATGACTGTATTTTCTATTATATTTTCAGCAACATGTCTTTACAACAATTCAACTCTCTTAAAATGAGAGGAGGAGAGACCTATTTATAGTTTTTAAAAAACAAAATGAGTGGCCAAGATTCAATTCTATTGTGTGGCCAATATTCACTTTACAATAGGGTTTCACCTACCCCCAGATATATTACATTTATAAATTCATCCTTGTCTTTTCCCTATTTCGTCTTCTAGTGACAACACTATAGCAATTTGATCCTTTAGCTATTTTCCCTTTGTTGTAGCTATTCTTTGAGGAATTATTCATTGATAAAAGGGTTGCCTTCATGCTTCTTCGGTGTTGCATACTCTACGAAGTTCAGGATCAGCGGCTAGAGCATATCCATCTCCATGATGTATGATCGTAGGAGTAGATAGCTCCATTCTTGGGAATTGCTAACAAGTTTCTTCCAATCCTCTTCATATTTGGCTGCACTATCCTTGAAAATCTCTAACTACGTGAAGGCACAGGTTGCAAAACTCATGAAGTCCATGGTGACTTCAACTGACATCCTATCTTCCATGATTTTTAAGAAGTGGGGCCTTATGTTCTCAGGGTTGATCTTAGGGGCGAGCGGCTCATACCTCATCATTAATTTGATGTACTGAGAGAACTCCTCTCAGGAATCCCTAGCCCATTTGATGTCTAGTGTTATCCGCTCAATGATCTACTCGAGCCTTTCCACCCTGTGATTGAAATCTCACTTCCAGACATCTACTAACCAATGGTGATCGTCCTTGAAGGCCAGGTCCTTCTCCCAGACCTCGCCTAGAAACATGAGTATGGCCTCGATCTTTGGATAGGTTTCCTCGTATTTCCTTGGGAAATCCTCACAGATCTACCTCATACCCTCAAGAGTCCTTTGCACTTTGAGGAACTTGTTTGTTGTCCGGACAACCAAATTCATGCCCATGTTTCCCATGTTTGAGACTTGCCAAAACCCATTTTTCGTAGTCTTGTGTAAGTTTCTTCTCTTTTCTAACTTATTAATTTGCTCTTGGCACAGTAGCTAAGGCGGGGCGGATGACATCATCAGCTACTCATCCACAGATGACCACTACTCAATGTAGGCCATTAGATCAGCCACTTGCTCCTTTAATTCTTCCTTTGAGATCTTATCCTATTGGATAAGGTGTACCACCATGGCGACCGACTCTTGGAGGTGATCAACCTTCTATTCTCTCGTGGCCACTCCCAAGTTAATGGTGGAGACGTTATAAACTATACCTTGCTCTCCAACCATAGGTGTTTCTATCTGCACTGCCCTTGATCCTGAGGCATTCATGGTTACCTTCGATCTGACCCTTGGTTTCTTTTCCTTCTTTTTGGTAATTACTTGTGCTCTGGCCATGATGGCTTCTAGCCTTGCCTTGGGATCCTTCAAGGTGGGAGTGTTCTACTTCAGCTGCCTTTGTAACCACTCGGGTACTTGGGGTTCCTCTCTAGGTGGTTTACTTTGACTCTCATTGTCCCCTTTCTCAAGCTCAGTAGTTCTAACAACAAGAGCCTTCTCCTTGGGCCTCGCATCTTCTTTCTCCTCTTCAGAGTCTTGTCAGAGGGTTTCATGTCTAGTGGGGGACTCAGTATGCAATTGTTGTTCACGTGGATCTTCTTTCTCAACATCACCCTCTTCTTCATTCTAATTGTGTTCATTCTCTTCTCATCCTCGTGGAGGCATGCTTCCTTGTCATGCTCTAGAGTCTGGTCTTGCTTCTCAGTAGGAGATTTTCTGCCCTCTATCTCTTGACCAGAAATCTCTTCTTCTCTTGTGAGCGGATCCTCAGCCTCCCTATCTTCTATCTCATGGAGTTGCTTACCCCACTCTGCATTGAGTTTGGGGTCATTTGATTCTCTTATAAAATCAGCATTCTTCTCCTCGCTGCTCTCACTAGAGTATTCACAAACCACCTCATCTATCTCACGACATTCGAACAGTGGATGTTCGTGATACTCAAATTCTTCCTCTCCTAACACCTTTGTAGCCTCTAGCTACTGTCGTTCAAGCTCATTTGATATTTGCATTATCACCTCCATCTTTGGTGGTTCGATTGAGGGGAGGGGAACTAGAGCATGGGCCATAGCCTAAGCTATTGCAGCTTCAACTATTGGGTTAGTGAGCATTCCTGAGAGCTCGAATGGCACATTTTGCATGTATTTTACCAAGGACTTTGGCAGACTAATGGTGAGCACTGAAGCAGTAAAAATGAAGGTCAAGGAAGGAGACATAGAAGAAGAGGAGACTGATGAGGTCATGGCAGATGATGAATCCACTGGAATAATTTGCAAGATTGGAGAAGTGGAAGCAAGGTGGACGGAGATGTCCACCGCAAGCGGGGAGGAAGTGGGAACTACAAGCGAAGCCTGCGGGGCAGGGGCAACAATAGTAGCAGCAGTAGACGGAGACCTTGGTGATTTAGATCCTTCAATTCTAGTCCCGAGGGGAGGACCCTTGGTCATCATGGTCATCCTTGTGCTCCCCATTGTTTTTATTTTCTTCTTGGA
Source organism: Sequoiadendron giganteum (assembly GCA_007115665.2). Lineage (NCBI taxonomy): Eukaryota > Viridiplantae > Streptophyta > Pinopsida > Cupressales > Cupressaceae > Sequoiadendron > Sequoiadendron giganteum. The sequence goes on along the minus strand of CM021102.1, from coordinate 184,619,042 downwards.
AGGCTCTAGCTTAGAAGACTTGCAGGCATAGACCTTTGGTTTAGGCAGCTGCTCACTAGCCTCCTTTTCTTCTTGGTTTTGACTGATGGTGGGGTTTTGGATGTTTCCCAGGTTGCAGTGGCAGCCATCCCACCTTCAGAGCCACTCGGTTCACTTTCCAATCCCTTGAATGTCAGAGCGACTCCTTGCTGCTTTAATCAAGCCACCTGTTGGTCGACCCATGCTTTCGTTTAGATCTCGACCAGCCTAGTGACTACGGCAATGTCATCGAGCTCTGGTTCATTCTAGTCAATCATTGGCAATGGAAAATTAGCGATGACATCATACCCTGGATCGATCACCGTGTCCTCATTTTCTTTGAGTTGGTCAAGAACTGGGCATAGGTTTATCCTTCGCACATAGATAGCGGTCATTTGCATGTATTGCCTCAATCGTACCTCAAGATCATCCTTGCAGTTGTCCTCAACATTGTGGAGGTGGGCATACTCTCATCCCAATGCCTTCCTCATGTGTCCGTGTGGGTCCATTCGAGGCCGAGCTGTATATTGATAGAAGTTGTACTCAGCCAACTCCCTTTTTGACTACCTGCACAGTTGTAGGTATGAATCTTGTACATTCCTTGGCTAATCCCAATGGGGTAAGTCGGTCCTGCCAAATTCTTATTGCTCAGGATGCCAATAATATGTCATAGCTATCGGGTGAGCTCCAATAGAATGATCCGGTCATTGGGGTACAGGGGCACCTTATTCGGTCTTTCTGTGAATCCCTTAGCATGGATGTATGTGAACTTTGGGAACTATATATAAAGGAAGGCATATTGCTTGAGGAGGGCTTGGGTGCTATGAGAAACTCTCCTTTGATAATCACCCCTGAGAGACCAAATGATGTGGGCGATGAATGCATCATTCACCCGACAGTAATCCCTCTTAAAATTTTTGAACTATAGTTGAGTGTATTTTTCATATGGTTTAAGTTCCACACCTAATGGGTTAATGGGTACCACTACCAATCCCTGATAATGCCACCGATTGCCGAGGGAATATACAAAATAGGAGGTCATGAAGAACTGGAAGGTTTTTTTCATGGTTGTAAACTGCTCGTGGAAGCGGTCACTGATTATTTCTCCCCAATAGAAAGCTATACCATCACCGTGAAGAATCTGCTCTACAAAGTAGAACATCCACTCTTGGAAGAGGTCCACCGTAGGAAGGCCCATCACTCAGTTTAGCAACGTTATGAGGTCATGGTAATCCTCGAAGAAGTCGCTACGAAAAAGTTCCTGAGGAAGCTTGCTAGCGCTAGCCTACTTGTCCTTTAACCAATACTGATTGATGACCTTCTTGCACCCCAAGGGATCCTGCTCCCAAAGTTCCTTGCACACCCCCATGGTGGGGTTCTCCATGCGCTCATAGGCAGCAATGTGGAATATTGTCGTTATACCCGACGGGTATATGTCTACAAGGACATTTCCATCTCGGTCCACTATATTTCGGGTCTCCTCCTGGTAGGCTTCTACACATGCCATTACCAGTTCTGGGGCCACCAAGGCCAGTGGGAAACCTGTAGCCTTAGCAATTCCACTTTTCTTTATCAGTTTTGCATTCTCGATCTTGGTTCATCCTGACCCTTTGTATGAATTCGTCAACATCGACCTGGCCGATGTTGGTATCTGTGATATCTCTCCAAAGGGATGAAACTCTGGATTGGATGGGGACCCCGTGGAATTTGTACTTCATCAGCTCCTTGTTCTCCTTGCCTCGAGGTATCTTGGCTATTCCTTTTCCTTTCTCCTTGGAGGCACCGAAAGTTTTTGCACCGGATTCCATAAATCCTGCACAAGGGACGTGAATTAGTAATAATAAACATGATCGAAAATGGCTCCAGGCGAGTTCCTGCACACCAAGATTAGCTCTGCAATCATTATTTATATTCAATAAGCATATAACACTTGATAATTCATCGTTAGAAAGCAAAGCAAACAAACTGGGTTCCCAAGACCAGAATTCCCTTGGCAGGATGTCGTTTGAAAGGGAAAATTGAGGATGGAATTCCCAAAGGCATTTCCCAATGTCGGATTTGAGTATTAGAAGGTTGGCATGAAGGAAGACCTGATTTTGGCAAGTGGGTCAAAATCCGTTTTGGATTTGGAGGTCATTTGATCCTTCATTTGGGAGTTCGGGCATCATCTATAGGACGGCCATTGGAAACGGCGAGGGTAGGTGGAAATCCGGGTCTCGGATTTCTATTGTCGGGAAGCGGTTATGGATCATCCATTTGAAATGGCGAAATGGAAGCGAAAATCTAGGAAGGAAATCTCGAGTGCAGTCTTCGAAGACGGTTAGAGGACTCGAGACAGCCAGGCGACAAACAGAGCAACGGGACTCGGAGGTCGAGACGCTGTCTTGAATTCGTCGTTAAAATGACGTCGGTGGAACGGAATCCCGAAAGGGGAATTTTAGTGGTCAAAACCCGAAAGAAGCTCGAGCAGCGGACCGGAGTCTGGGAGTCAGAAAGACGTCCCAGGATGGCCGTTAAAACGGTGAATGCGACACGGAATTCCGAGGACAGAATTATGGAGGTCGGGGTCCGGAGGGAATTTGGGTCGAAGGTTTCGCTTGGAAGTTGGAATAGATTGTGCGTAGTCGAGAACTAAGGTTCGGAAAGCCACTCGGGAAAGGTCGTCGAAATGCCAAAATTGGAAGGGAATTCCGAGAATGGCATTCCAAGGACGGAATCTTGGGGCTGCTTTGATCTTGGTTGGTTCTTTCGATTTTCCAAGGTCTTCAGACGGACTTGGAGCATCCGGGGTCCGGAGGTCAGGAAGGCACTCGGGCAAGACCATGTAAAATGGCGATGATGCAACGGAATCCCGGGAGGGGAATTTTGATGGTCGGAGTCCCAAGTGGGTTCGATCATGGAGAATTTTGGAAGATAGAGTTTGTGCACGAAGGCGGGGAAGTCCGCGCCCGGGGGAGGTCAGTGACTGTTCCGAAGAACGGCCGCAGAGAGGTGAAGCTCCAGATGAATTTTGGCTAGTTAAATGATTTATTTTTACATTTTTAAAATGTGGGTTTTAATGGGAAGGCCTTCACCTACTGGATTTTAACATGGTTTTGCATTTTACTTCATTTAAGGCTTGGAAAATGACAAAATGAAGAACAAGGGCACGGACGGTGGGCATATCTCAACATCCCAAAGAAATTTCCAATGCCTGCACGAAAAATGCTAGAAAATGGAGCTCGAATTCGAAGGCTAGAGATGCCAGATGTGTGGGAGCTCCTCGAAATTCTATCACTTGGTCAGATGAAAATGACAGGGAGAAAATCGGGTTTTATAGCCATACCTGCCATTAATGCCGCATTCAATTCCTTCGTATGGTGGCAGGTGAAGTCGGTGAGTTCAAATTCGCAGTCGGTGGTGGGAGGTCTGAAGTCCGATGGCTGAGAAGACGTCCCACCGCAGCCGTTGGAAACGGCAAAGCTCGAGAGGAAACTCGGCCTCCCGGGTCCGATGTCCAGAAAGACGTCAAGCCAATGTCGTTCAAAGGGCAGAATCCAGATGGAATTCCAAAAGGGGAAACTCGAGTGTCTGGACCCAGAGGACATAGTGGACACTAGAAAGGGAATTCCGACAAAGAAAACTCGGATTGAACTTCAGACTTAGCATTTTTTAAAGGGGCGATTTTGGTCAAGCTTAAAATATGGCGTTGGGGAACATGCCGACCTTTTAGGACACCAAAATTGGGCACACAAATTGAGGCAAAGCAAAAGGGGCCCGACAATCCAAAGAGGTAAGAGAGGGTCCCCGTTCTGAACGGGGCGTATGTGCAAAAGGCACAACACATGGAAACACTCCTAGGTTGTGGGTGACCTAAAAAATGGAGTGAAACTCCATATAAGGTTGGCTTCTAGTTGGTTATCACCTAAACTACCGACTTTTGCAGAGGAAAAGGGAGAAAGAATTTTTTTAAATGAAAATTGGAAAAACACTATTTCTATGGTGATACACCAAACTGATAAGGATTATGAAAAATTCAGACTTGCATTACACTTATTTGTAATGACAAAAAAATGAACTTGCACTACCTATTACTATATGTTTTCTGCATAAATATTTCACAAAAGGGCCCCAAATCTCAAACCTCAAGGAGAAAGGTAACCTCATAGCTAGAAGTCATTTTTAATTTCATGACATAATCTGTAACTTCCATTAACACACCTATGCATAAAGGCATCAAAATCATGAGATAAAGGTAAAAGTAAGTGAAGAATCTCTCATAGATAGCTTGATCAATCATGTGGGACACACAATAATGCACTAAATAAGAGGAAAATTTTTGTATTAACAACATCTAAGGCTTTCACTTTATTTCATATCCAAAACTGAGTTACATAGACATGCTTCTTTCTACTAAAAGGACTGAAAATCTAGAAAATAGCATAATAAGAACTTAGTACAAAAGAGTCACTCAAGTGACTATATCTCAACATCTCCCTCCAAAAACCCATGAGAATAAGTTCTAGAATCAGTTAGGGTCGGATGCCCTCAAAAAGCCAAAAATATACTATGTAAATCCACTCCAAATAAGCTCCATAATGCTTGAAAAGGTCAAATTTGACCAAGTCAAACATGACAACACATAAAACTGTCTACCAAAATCTCTTATCTTCTCAAAAAATCAATTGAATACTTCCTATATGCTCTCCTTATGTTTTCAAACCTCTTTCAACTCCTCTAAATCTTTGGCATGTGTTTTAAAATAGTTTCTAACTATCCTAGATGCTCTCCATTTGTTTTGCAAGGCATAACTCCTTTTTGCAACCATGAAGATCCCTTCAAAATCATGATACATGTAATCATACGCATTCAATCTTACACCTAAAATAGCATTTTGACTTGAATGATTTATAACTCATCATTTAACTCAAGTATTCTTTACAACTTTTAAACTCAACTGTAAAATTGCATGCTTCCCTCCATCAACCTTTCATAGGTCAAAGCAAAAATCAATCAAGTCACAAAGACTTTATGAAAATCACTAAGGCATATGTTAGTGTAGGTTTTTATTTCCTAGTTGGGTTATTTATTTTCCCTATAGTCCTAGGTTTCTCCTACACCTTTCATTAATCTTGCTTAGGTTAATAAAGCATGTCTTATTAGGTGAGTGGTTGCGAGGTGTCACCTTCCTACATGTGAGCACCTATTAGTTATCTTGGGAAGATACTTTGCAATCTTTAGTCTGATAGATGGTTGCTCCTCATTGGTCGGTGTTGCCACCTCATCCCTCTCTCGAGTCTATATAAGCATGCTACCTAGCTTGTATTTTGTATCTCTTTCTTTTGCATCCTCTTAATGTTATTTTGCTTCTAGCATTTGCATTACACTCTCAGAGACTAACTCTGTGTTGCTATTTTGATTTCATATCATTTACATTCATAGTTTAGATATCTACTCTTATGCACTATTTTTCTAGGTTAATAATCTTTTCAGATTCTAACATGGTATCAGAGCTTTTCTATGTGCAAGAGTAGATTTTAGTTTCCATATTTGAGAATCAGAAAAGTCTGACGAAAACATTTTAATCTTTGGGATTTTGCACATATGTTTTATGAAATCTAGGTGATTTCATTGTTCCTGGTTATACTTGCAGCATCTTTGGCTGTTCCAATGCGTCCAAGAGGCTTGAGAAAGTCAGATTTGGCTTTTGCTTCGCCGAAATCAGAGATCGTCACACACAATTGTGGAACCGGGGTTTCAAGTTCAAATCTGACAACCGACTTGCATACTTTGCAGTTTTAATCAACATTGTAGGTAGGTAGCTGATTCAACCTTTGCATGTCATTTTTTGGTTGCTAGGATCATTTTTTGTTGGTAAAGGCGTCTATTTTACACTAGAGCTACATCTTATATACATCTGCAAGAAAAATGCCATCTGGGTTTTGTTCGCCAGATCAAAAAAACCATCTGGGTACTTTTTAGTTTTTGCATGCAGTCTGTATATTTTGCAGAAATGAACTTAGAAAGCTTCATTCGTACCCCTCTCTATTGGCAGTTGTAGATTTGAAGGCAGTTTTCCAATGCTTCATTCTTGCTCATACAAACTCCGTTTCTCACGATTTTTATTTTGAATTTGGCTATTTTTTTGTCCTCTATGCACTAGTGCAAATGTTTTTTGGTTTTGATGCAGAAATTTTTCAGAAATTGCAGATTCTCAGTCATGACATTGCATGGTTCTCATTTTGGGAACTTCGAAGAAGCATAACTTTCTCATACGACCTCGTATCGAGGTGATTCTTTTTTTGAAAGTGCGTGCTTTTTTGAGTAGATTGCAGTGGTTCTGTTAGTTTTACTTTTTTGAGTTCCAATACTGTAGTTTCAGTTTACACCCTATTTGTGAGGGTTTTGAAATGCATTGAAATCAAGACCAGTAATGCATTGAAATCAAGACTACTTAGTATTTCTCGCTAGTGGAAGTTGTAAAAGCACTAATATAAAGTGCCAAATCATATTTTTCTTGGGGGGTTCTTTGATTGAGTAAAGAGGGGGGGTTGTCTTGGTAGTGTTCTCTTCTTTTCGATATTTACTTTCTGCATTTCTTCATCATAGATCAAACAACTGTGACTATCCTAATTCCATACAACTACTTTGAGTGGAAATCACACATGACAATTTACTTAAGGAAAGTTGGATTACATAGGATAACAATGGGACTTGAAACTAAACTTGATAAAGATGAAGATAAGCCTAAGTGGTTTAACAAATGTGATGAGGCATATGGAACATTATGTTTGTCTGTTTCTCCTGATTTTCTCTTTCACATTGAGTCTTTAAATTCACCAAATGAAATTTGGACAAAACTGGATACACTATTTGGCACACAAGATTCAATGAGGGGTCATATGTTGGAAAATTAACTAATTAGTTTAAGTCCAGGCAATTTCAACATAATCTAGGATTTCTTGACAAAATTGAAATCACTAAGGCTACAGTTAAAACAATGTGGAATTGAAAAGAAAGATGAACAATTGATTCTTAGTATTCTCTCTAAGCTAAGTTCATAATATTTTGTGTTTGTTTCTACCTTCTATGCTAATAAGGGTGCCCTTGGTACTCCATTCACCATGCCATCTTTAGATGATTTTGCTGTCAATCTCACTCAGGAACAAGACAAGCTAATCTAGATGGGCACTCTTAAGTCCTCTAAGTCACATGCCTTAGCTTCCAACCAAGGCACAAAAGAACAGAAAGGCCAAAGTAGTAACAACAATAGTAAGGATAAGAAACAAAAGAATAGCAAGCAAAAAAAGGATCAAACTCCGTTTCTCACGATTTTTATTTTGAATTTGGCTATTTTTTTGTCCTCTATGCACTAGTGCAAATGTTTTTTGGTTTTGATGCAGAAATTTTTCAGAAATTGCAGATTCTCAGTCATGACATTGCATGGTTCTCATTTGGGGAACTTCGAAGAAGCATAACTTTCTCATACGACCTCGTATCGAGGTGATTCTTTTTTTGAAAGTGCGTGCTTTTTTGAGTAGATTGCAGTGGTTCTGTTAGTTTTACTTTTTTGAGTTCCAATACTGTAGTTTCAGTTTACACCCTATTTGTGAGGGTTTTGAAATGCATTGAAATCAAGACCAGTAATGCATTGAAATCAAGAATACTTAGTATTTCTCGCTAGTGGAAGTTGTAAAAGCACTAATATAAAGTGCCAAATCATATTTTTCTTGGGGGGTTCTTTGATTGAGTAAAGAGGGGGGGTTGTCTTGGTAGTGTTCTCTTCTTTTCGATATTTACTTTCTGCATTTCTTCATCATGGATCAAACAACTGTGACTATCCTAATTCCATACAACTACTTTGAGTGGAAATCACGCATGACAATTTACTTAAGGAAAGTTGGATTACATAGGATAACAATGGGACTTGAAACTAAACTTGATAAAGATGAAGATAAGCCTATGGTTTAACAAATGTGATGAGGCATATGGAACATTATGTTTGTCTGTTTCTCCTGATTTTCTCTTTCACATTGAGTCTTTAAATTCACCAAATGAAATTTGGACAAAACTGGATACACTATTTGGCACACAAGATTCAATGAGGGGTCATATGTTGGAAAATTAACTAATTAGTTTAAGTCCAGGCAATTTCAACATAATCTAGGATTTCTTGACAAAATTGAAATCACTAAGGCTACAGTTAAAACAATGTGGAATTGAAAAGAAAGATGAACAATTGATTCTTAGTATTCTCTCTAAGCTAAGTTCATAATATTTTGTGTTTGTTTCTACCTTCTATGCTAATAAGGGTGCCCTTGGTACTCCATTCACCATGCCATCTTTAGATGATTTTGCTGTCAATCTCACTCAGGAACAAGACAAGCTAATCTAGATGGGCACTCTTAAGTCCTCTAAGTCACATGCCTTAGCTTCCAACCAAGGCACAAAAGAACAGAAAGGCCAAAGTAGTAACAACAATAGTAAGGATAAGAAACAAAAGAATAGCAAGCAAAAAAAGGATCAAACTCTAGTTGCTTCAAAAATAATTAATGAGACCCAATCTTCTAGGGGTGACAAGCCTAAGAAAGAGAAGGTCCAATGTGCCTATTGTAAAAGACCTGGTCATGATGAACATAAGTGCTTGAAGAAACAAATTGATCACTTGACACACATTCTTTAGAAAAATAATATCAGTGTTCCTGAATCTATCAAACAAAGTTCTAATGAGGGGTCTAACAAGGAAAAAGAAAACAACAAGGGGAAAGGAAAGGTCAAGGCCCTTGTAGCATTTGCTTCTTCACCATCCACTTGGGTTCTTGATTTAGGTGCTTAGCACCACATGGCTTCATCTAAGGAAGAGCTTGCATCTTTGGAGCCATGTTCTATGCCTTCTATTTTGATGGGTGATGACACTCCTGTTGAGGTGTGTGGGAGAGGTTCTGTTGATGTGGGGGATGGCACATTCCATGATGTTCTTTGTGTACCCTCATTATCAACTAATCTCCTATCAGTATACCAGATCACTCACAGAGGTTCAGGAAAGCGGGTTGATTTTACTCCTAATTTAGTGGAGATTTATGAGTTGCACAATGGTTCTACAATTACAATTGGGAGAGAAGATCACCAGTCACGACTTTATATGTTTTCTCACTTTGTTCCTGATCCTCCTTCGACTATTTTTCTCACTCATTCTAATGATGTGAGTAGATTTTGGCATGAGTGGTTTGGTCATCTTAACTATCGCTACTTACAGTAGCTCAACCAGCAGAGCATGGTCACAGGGTTGCCTTCAGTTCAGTTTTTTGGTGGAGTTTTCCAAGGCTGCATTCTTGGTAAGCATCCTAAGGAAAATTTTCACAAAGGTAAGGCATGGAGAGCTTCATAGATACTAGAGTTAGTTCACAGTGATTTGGCTGGTCCATTTTAGCATCATTCTTTCAATAGGGCTAGATATGTTCTCACATTCATTGATGACTATTCTCGCTATACTTGGGTGTACTTTCTCAAACAAAAGTCTGAGGTATTTGATCACTTTCAGGACTTCAAGACTTTTGTGGAGAAGCAATCCAGGAAAGCCATCAAAGTTTTGTGCATTGACGATGGTGGTGAGTATGTCAACCATCGGTTTGAGTAGTTTTGTACTTCAGAGGGGATTGACTTGCAGCATTAAGTTCCATACAATCCTCAACAGAATGGTGTTGCAAAATAGAAGAATAGGTCCTTGAAGGAAATGGCTAACTGTATGATTCACTCTAGATCTCTTTCACCATAGTATTGGGCAGAGGCCATTAACTATGCTTGTTACATCCAAAACCGTGTTCCTCACCAAGCCTTGAAGGGAGTAACTCCTTTTGAAGCTTGGAGCGGTTGGAAACCTTCAATTAAGCACTTTCAAGTTTTTGGTTCTCTTGCATGGTCCCACATTCTTGCAGAGAAATGCAAGGCCTTGGATCCATAGAGCAGACCTTGCATATTTGTAGGTTATCCTGATGGTATGAAGGGTTATCGATTGCTCCACCCTAAAACACATGAGTTGTTCATTGAGAGGAGTGTTCAATTTGAGGAGGGCTCTTCGAGCTCACTTTCTCCCACTTCTCTACCTCCTTCTACTTTGACATTGGAGTCACTTGGGATACATGACAGATCTTCTGATGATTCAGATTCACATGAGCAGTCTTCTTCCTCCACTTCTGATGTTGATAGTGATTCAGAGGACTCACCTCCTTCCTCTCCTAGTCATCATTCTGAGGGTGATGATTCTCCTCTAGATTCTCCATCTTCTGGTCCACTTTGGGCTAGGCATACTTTGCAGTCTGCAAGTGATTGGGTTGGGGATCCATCAGACACCAGCCAGACTCATTCATAGTTCCATGATACTCCACATGTCTTCATTGCTACTACCTTAGATCCATAGTCTTTTCATGAGGCTTTTGGTATTCCTGAGTGGGATACAACTATGCAAGAGGAATATAGTTCCTTGATGAGAAACCACACTTGGGATCTTATTCCTCTTCCTAAGGGAAGAAAAATTGTTTGATGTAAGTGGATCTATTAGAAAAAATTTGCAATAGATGGGTCAGTTGATAAGCATAAGGCTCACTTGGTTGCCAAAGGATTCTCCCAGGTTCCTAGGATTGACTACTTTGAGACTTTTTCACCAGTTGTCAAAATGAACTCCATCCGACTTGTTCTTGCCATTATTGTAGCTAATCATTGGGAAGTACACTAGATGGATGTGAAGAGTGCCTTTCTTCATGGTGACCTTCAGGAGGAGATCTACATGGAGCAGCCATAGGGGTTTTTTCAGGATTCTTCACTTGTGTTCTATCTTCGAAAGTCTTTCTATGGCCTCAAACAGGCTCCTTGGGCCTGGTATGCCAAGATGGACTCCTTCCTTTTGACAGTTGGGTTCACTCGGTGCCATTCTGATCCCAATGTCTATATTTTGCAGCAGGATGATTCACTCCTATTTTTGGTTTTGTATGTTGATGACTTGTTGATCACAGGGAGTTCTTCATCCACCATTGGGGTTGTCAAAATTTCCATTCATGATAGGTTTTTGATGACTGACTTGGGCATGTTGCATTACTTTCTCGGGATTGAGATCTTCCAGTCTACTTCTGGGATCACCATTACACAATCCAAGTATGCTTTAGATTTTCTCTCGAGGTTTCATATGGCTAATTGTAAGCCTACTCCTTTCCTTTCCTTTTTGGAGTCAAACTTGAGGCTCAGTGTTCTTCTCCACTTGTTGATGGCACTTTGTATCACCAACTTGTTGGGAGTCTCATTTATTTGACTCATACGAGACCTGATATTTTATATGTTGTAGGAATGGTCTTTTGATTCATGCAGGAGCCTCATGAGTTGCACTAGAAAGCAACCAAGCAGATCCTTCACTACATTCAGGGTACTCATAGTTTTGGGATTCACTATGCAGCGGGTATTGATCTTGACTTGGTGGGCTACATAGATGCAGATTGGGCAGGCGATTCTCAAGATCACAAGTCTACTTCACGTTACAAATTCTCACTTGGTCCCGATCCTATTTGTTGGTCGAGCAAGAAGTATTCTACTATTGCTCTATCTTCTATCGAGGCTGAGTATCGGGGGGCTATGAATGCTGCCATTGAGGCCATTTGGCTTCAAAATCTTCTCACTGAGTTCGGTATCCATATCCAATGGCCATCAGTCATATTTTGTGACAACCAGAGTGCCATTCAAATCTCACGAAATCTAGTCCATCATCAACAAACCAAACACATAGAGATCCACATGCACTACATCTAGGAGCTCATCCATGGCCACATCATCGACCTTCGCTACTTTCCAAATTCTGAGTAGGTTGCTGATATTTTCACCAAACCCTTCATTGAGAGAAAGTTCCTTCATTTGCGAGCTTTGTTGGGGGTGCAGGATGCTTCATCTTTTGGGGGGGCTTCATCCTCTCACTCAGGGTCTTAACTCTCTCTATTTGGGGGGGATCTTCTCTCTTCTAGGGGGGCTTCTTCTCTTTGGGGGGAATTTTATGTATATGGGTACCTCATCAGGCTTGATTTATCGGGACCCATTTCTACATCCACCTAAGCTATGCTTAACGGGGGGTGTTAGTGCAGGTTTTTATTTCCTATTTGGGTTATTTATTTTCCTTATAGTTCTAGGTTTTTCCTACACCTTTCATTAATCTTGATTAGGTTAATAAATCATCTCTTATTAGGTGAGTGGTTGTGAGGTGTCACCTTCCTACATGTGAGCATCTATTAGTTATCTTGGGAAGATACATTGCTATCTTTAGTCCGATAGATGGTTGCTCCTCATTGGTTGGTGTTGCCACCTCATCCCTCTCTCGGGTCTATATAAGCATGCTACCTAGCTTGTATTTTGTATCTCTTGCTTTTGCATCCTCTTAATGTTATTTTTCTTCTAGCATTTGTATTACTCTCTTGGATACTAACTCTGTGTTGCTATTTTGATTTCATATCATTTGCATTCATAGTTTAGATATCTACTCTTATGCACTAGTTTTATGGGTTAATAATCTTTTCATATTCTAACAGCATAAGCATTCAATATGGCATGAAAGGGCCATGGCATATTAGTTCCTTTTGCAAAAAATTAAGTGCAAAGGAAAAAATTCCATAAGTTGTCGACATTTGGAAGATTAGGGTTGAAACCCTAAAAGATAGGAAATATAAAATGAAGCAAAATCACTTCATTTGGTTCAAAGCTTCAAGAAGAAGCCAAACCCACACCCCCAGGGGTTTCAAGAGGCTTTGTAAAAGATATCCATGGCAGATTTTTGTGACAATGAAGGCATTTTTTCTTGGACCATTCTCCATGAACAAGCTTCAAGTAAATTTTAAAGTTATTTGTTACATTTAATGAAGAAAATGAGGCTCGAACTTGGCCAAACTGGTATAAAAATGTTTTTTTTTTTTTCTTCATTTCCTTCTCTGTAATTATAATCTTTTTGTGAGGAAAATCTATGCATATTCTAAACAAATAAAGAGGAACCTCTTTCTTAAGGGTCGCGGCCTTCTATAGCTTCTCATCATGAAAAGGATTCTTTGTTGTTTCCATACTTTTATGAGCATTATAGAACAAATTTTATTCATTTTCTGAGAGTTGAAAAGAAGAAAATCTTTCCTTAAAGCCGTAGTTGTATGCTTCTGAAGAAACAATGAAAGAAAATAAAACTCATTCTTATATTTTCCATTGCTTTTTGTATTCATTCTATCTACTCTTAAGCTCATTCTACAAAAAAAGTACAAATGTTTGCTTTTTGTGCAGACTTTATTATTTTTCTCATGGTCGCAAAGTCAAAATCGCCATTTTATTTTATGGGGATAAGATAACAATAAACTCAAAAATGGTTTTCCTTGTACCTTGAGAAGAAGAAAAATTAAGGCCGTGGCCTCAAATACTTTTCTGAGTTTTACTTTTGTAGAGTATGGTCTTCTATCTCTGGCCTCGACCCCAGATCTTGCATTTTCTAGGTTTTTTGAAAATGCGAATTTTTCTTCACTCATTAAACAAGATTAAACCTACTCATCCTTCATTGCTAAGGATTTATGGTCATTGCATTTAACCCTTTCTCTCAGCACTATCTTCTTGTATTAACTACATAAATTGGTGAGCAGTGCTCAAAACTTTCTTCTACAATTCACTCTCAAAGGCATTCCTATTATTTTAGCTTGAAAATCACTATTTTGTCTTGGAATATCCTCTGTAATCTTGAATTTCATTGCCTCTTATCACTTGCATTCTCATTAACGTTCAAAATCTTTTCCTTTTGTATACTCCATTGATAATTGCAAATGTTGCCTATCATGCATACTTCATTTCCTTTATTGCACTAATTTTCTCTAGTGATTATTTTACCTGAAATTCTTGCATAAGCATTATTAGCCAATCTATAACAAGATTCCAATGTTCTCTTATCATTTTGTATCTCACTACCTCTCTATATATCAGTGACTCCTTTATGTCTGAAATGAACGCAAATATTATAACACCCCTTTACTTAATCTTGTACTTTCCTTGTTATAATTTGTAGTTGATCACTCTCCTATTGTAATTCTGTTAAGTGAATATATTTCATTTAGTGTCCATGGTTGCTTCAAGTTTAAGACTTGATGCTTGATAGTCATTGTTTCTAAATGCATATCTCGTACTCATTGATACATAAAGAATTCTTAAAATGTGAACTTGTAAGGCATGTCTAAAAACTATTGAAATACAAGAAAACACGTACACCCTTCATGCTTCCTTTAAACAAGTATATGTCACCTATGATAGTGACAAAAACTTACTATCAAATTTTATGTATACATTTAGTCTCACGACTTGTATGAGACCTTATACATTTATATTGTCAATAAATATTACTTTTGAAAAGACTTGTATAATATTTCTTACATTGTATGCATAAGCATAATTGTAGTTCATTAATGTAATCTTCTGACTTTTTTTTATACACATGAAGGAAATATAGCAGCATTTAAAAGAACCTCACTTTCATTTGAAAACCTTAAAATCTCTACCTGATTGATCTAATAGTTAAATCGGGTAACATTTTTGGTGACATCCACTAAATTTTTTCCTGCTAAACATCAAACCAGTCTCCTAGGCTTATCTATTGGGCACAGAGTCACTTAGAAAACTCAAAAAAGATCTGAAATCAATTTTTTTCAATGTTGTAACTCAGTAGTAATAACTCAGGACACCTTAGAAACTTATTGAAAAATAAAAAATGCAGAAGGGAAACTACCTAACTGTGCTGAAAATCACTTAGGAAATGGAAAATACCTCTAGAAACCTACCCTACACTAATAACAAGAAAAAACTACTTAAACAAAACCATTTATAGGATAAATAAAGTAGCTTCCCTTTATTCTCAATATACAGTAACTTGCACACTTAAGGATAGCTAAGTAAAGATGGGACACTGAAAAAGTTTCAACATGTTGATGTACAATCTCTTGAAAGAGATAAAAAAATCCACATACCTCACTAAAATGATCATATGTATTGTTAATCAAAAGAAGATAAGTGATTTGAACATACACTTCAACTAAAAATGCATCCTTGATGCCATCTTTAGCTATACCTTCATGTGTGAGTGCAAGATTGATCATTGGTGTTGTATTGGACTCCATATAGGCTAAATATCTAATTGGAAAGGCCCTTGAAAAGACAAATCTTGAGCCTTCAATGTTGGTTTCCTCTCTTTCTTCTGATTTTACATGGTTGTCTTGCTTCATGGTCAATTCTGGACTAGAAATTAAAAATATTGAATGCTCATAATTAGCAGCATTATCTTCACCCTTTATAATAACCTACCATGTTAACTCCTCCATGGTGAGTGGACAATCCTCTTCCACTAAGGTAGCTAATAACTCATCAAAGCTATCAGTTCTTGGAAGAGTCTTAGAAGCAACTTGTTTAACCTCAAAAACCTCCTTATCACTCAAAGAAACACACTCCAAAATAGGCTTTTCTTCTTCAATGAAATCAGACAAGTGTTCAAACAATGAAGTAGCCTCTTGGAACAAACTTTCAACTAGTATATCAGCTTCCAACTCTTTTGTACCATAGAAATGAAGCTCTTTTGACCAAATAAGATATTGTAAATCAGGTTCATGAGAATTTTCTTGTTCAAACTTGTGAAACTGATGTCGAATTTTAGCATGAGTTCCAAACTCTTGTAGTAGATCTAATTCCTTGTCATCTAATTTTGAACAAAAATGTTCAATTATATCAGTGCACACCTCTTCATAAAGTTCAAAATTAGCTTTTTCATGCCTAGCATGCTCAAAAATATCAAATCCAGTTGTACACTGCTCTTCCTCAACAACCACTTTCACTTTCTCCTCTTGTTGTCCAGGCTAGACTATTGAAACATTTGGATCAATTCCAACAGAAGTAGGAGGATCATTAGCTAAAACAAAGGAAGATCCATCTTGAGAGGTATTCTCTTGTTCAAACCTTTTTCGTTGTTCTAATCAATATTTCTCCATAACTAAATAAGCAATTCTATGTTCTTAGTCTCCTCCATGTTGAGTGAGTTGTGTGGGTCAAGAGTCTGCTCTTCTTCTACTTCCTGGATGCTAGAGAACGATTCCATTTGCATGATTGATAGAGAGACCTCACAAGGTGAAAGATATGGGCACTTCCAACTTGGAATATTAAGGGCAGAAGGCTCATTGGTAGGCTCACTAAAGGACTCAAAAGGTTTCTCTTGTTTAAAGATAGGGAATTTGGACTTGGAAACCTCATTCACATGATGATTCAACATTACAGGAAAAGGTGAGTTGAACTAGGAATGGAAAGGGTTGCTTGGGTCTCATACCTTTGTGCTTGATAATCTGAGTAAGCTCGACTACTTTGCACGTGAGATGACAAAAACTTCATTTACTCCTCTTTAGCAGCTATCTCTCTCTCAAGACTTCCTTCAAACTAGATTCTTTTTTCCACCCACTCTTGATCATAAACAAAGGATTGATCAACCAACTCCTATTGCTATGAGATGATCTTTTTCTGCTTCTTGATGTCAATCAACATCTAATTCATATGTGAGAACACATTACTAATATCATTAATCTTCATATGTTCAAGCTTTTGGCTCAAAGCCCACAACACATGGTCAAACTATTGGGTCAAAACCAATACACTCTTATAAGGGTGCTCCCGAGTCTGATTATGTGAATACTCATGTTGGTTGGCATCAAAAACCTCCTCTTGGGATTGATTTTGATCATATATTGGCTGATATAAAGGTTGAGCAGGAGTGGGACGGTGGGAAACATAATGAGAATGCTTGAAATCTGCTATTATAGATTCACTTGGAATAAAAACAGCAAGCTTTTCTATATGATACGACTAATATGAGGGTATATGAAGGATTTTCATAGAATGGAGGTGGAAATCCATTGTACTGCTGATAACTAGACATTACAAGAGCAAAAACATAAAACATCACAAGTCTAGACAACAAACCTCATTTAACTACATGTAACTGGATTGCCGAAACTAGTTGTTATGAGGTTGGAGTTGTCATGGTATTTTTTTTATTGCCTCTAAAGGTTGATAATACTGAGAAAAACACCAAATTTCTCAATACTATGATATTCTCAATGATGCACTAGCTTTTCTACTACTTCCCAAACTCAGAGTCACCATGATATGTTGATGTTAACCTCTGAAAGGCATAAAATTCACTGGTTGCATATCAAAAACCAACAGTAACATGTATTCTTTAAACTATCCTGTTTCGAATAGTCCCACCGAGCATGCCAAAAACTGTTATCTCTAAAATTCGCACCCTTACCAAGTTGTAGAACTTGGTATTTTAGAGGAACATGAAAACACTCCTAGGTTATGGGTGACCTAAAAAATGGAGTTAAACTCCACACAAGGTTGGCTCCTAGTTGGTTATCACCCAAACTACTAAATTTTGTAGAGGAAAAGGGAGAAGGAATGCTTTAAAATGAAAACTAGAAAAACACTATTTCTATGGCGATACACCAAACTGATAAGGATTATGAAAAATTCAGACTTGCATTACACCTATTTGTAAAGACAAAAAAATGAACTTGCACTACCTATTATTCTATGTTTTATCCATAAATATTTCACAAAAGGGCCCCAAAGCAAAAACCTCAAGGAGGAGGGTAGCCTCACAGCTAGAAGTCATTTTTCATTTCATGACACAATTTGTAACCTACATTAACACATCTATGCATAAAGGCATCAAAATCATGAGACAAAGTTAAAAGGAGGTAAAAAATCTCATAGATAACTTGATTAATCATGTGGGACACACAATAATGCACTGAATAAGAAGGAAAAAAATTGTATCAACAACATCCAAGGCTTTCCTTGTATTTCATATCCAAAATTGAGTTACATACATAGACATGCTTCTTTCTGCCAAAAGGACTAAAAATTCACTAACTTCAAAAAATAATATAATAAGAACTTAGTACAAAAGAGTCACTCAAGTGACAATATCTCAACATCTCCCTCCAAAAACCCATGAGAATAGGTTCTAGAATCAGTTGGGGTTGGATGCCCTCAAAATACCAAAAATATAGCATGCAAATCCACTCCAAATGAGCTCCATAATGCTTGAAAAGGTCAAATTTGACCAAATCAAACATGACAATACATAAAAATGTCTACAACAGATCTTATCTTCTCCAAAAAGGAATTGAATACTTCCTATATGCTCTCCTTGTTTTTTCAAACCTCTTTCAACTCCCCTAAATCTTTGGCATGTGTTTTCAAATAGTTTCTAACCATCCTAGATGCTCTCCATTTGTTTTGCAAGGCATAACTCCTTTTCGCAACCATTAAGATCCCTTCAAAATCATGATACATGTAATCATACGTGTTCAATATTACACCTAAAATAGCATTTTGACTTAAATGATTTATAAATCATCATTTAAATCAAGTATGCTTTACAACTTTTAAACTCAACTATAAAATTACATGCTTCCCTCCACCGACCTTTCATAGGTCAAAGAAAAAATCAATCAAGTCACAAAGAATTTATGAAAATCACTAAGGCATAAACATTCAATATGGCACAAAAGGGCCATGGCATATTAGTTTAATTTGCAAAATATAAAATGCAAAGGAAAAAATGCCATAAGTTGTTGGTATTTAGAAGATTAGGTTTGAAACCCTAAAAGATAGGAAAAACAAAATGAAGGAAAAACGCTTCATTTGGTTTGAATCTCCAAGAAGAAGCCAAACCCGCACCACCAAGGGTTTCAAGAGGCTCTATAGAAGATATCCATGGCAGATTTCTATGACGATGGATGCATTTTTTCTGGGGCCATTCTCCATGAACAAGCTTCAAGTAACTTTTAAAGATATTTGTTACATTTAATGAAGAAAATGGGGCTCGAACTTGGCCAAACTGGTATAAAAATGTATTCCTTTTTGTCTTCATTGCCTTCTCTATAATTCTAAGCTTTTTGTGAGGAGAATCTATGCATATTCTAAACAAATAAAGAGGAACCTCTTTCTTAAGGTTCATGGCCTCCTCTAGCTTCTCATCATGAAAAGGATTATTTGTTGTTTCCATACTTTTTTGAGCATTATAAAAGAAATTTTATGCATTTTCTAAGTGTTGAAAAGAAGAAAATATTTCCTTATAGCCACGGTTGCTGTATGCTTCTGAAGAAACAATGAAAGAAAAGAAAACTCATTCTTTTATTTTCCATTGATTTTTGTATTCATTCTATGTGCTCTTAAGCTCGTTCTACAAAAAAGGTACAAATGTTTTCTTTTTGTGCATACTTTATTGTTTTGCTCATGGTCTCAAAGTGAAAACCACCATTTTCTTTTATGTGGATAAGATAACAATAAAATCAAAAAGGGATTTCCTTGTATCTTGAGAAGAGAAAAACTTAAGGCCATGGCCTCAAATACTTTTTTAAGTTTTACTTTTGTAGAGTATGGCCTTCTATCTCTGGCCTCGACCCTAGATCTTGCATTTTCTGGGTTTTCTGAAAATGGGTATTTTCTTCACTCATTAAACAAGATTAAACCTACTCATCCTTCATTGCTAAGAATTTATGGTCATTGCATTTAACCCTTTGTCTCAACACCATCTTCTTGTATTAACTATATAAATTGATGAGTAGGGCTCAAAACTTTCTTTTGTATTTCACAGATTTGCAATTCACTCTCAAAGGCATTCTTATTATTTTAGCTTGAAAATCATTATTTTGTCTTGGACTATCCTCTGTAAGCTTGAATTTCATTTCCTCTTATCACTTGCATTCTCATTAACTTTCAAAAGCCTATCCTTTTGTATACTCCATTGATAATTGCAAAATGTTGCCTATCATGCATACTTCATTTCCTTGTATTGCACTAATTTTCTCTTGTGACTATTTTACCTAAAATTCTTGCATAAGAATTATTAACCAATCTATAACAAGATTCCAATGTTCTCTTATCATTTTTTAGCTCACTTCCTCTCTATACATCAGTGACTCCCTTATGTTTGAAATGAATGAAAATATTATAACACCCCTTTGCTTAATCTTGTACTTTCCTTGTTATGATATGTATTTGATCACTCTCCTATTGTAATTATGTTAAGTGAATGCATTTCATTTAATTTCCATGGTGGCTTCAAGTTTAAGACTTGATTCTTTATACTTACTATTTCTAAATTCATATCTTCTACTCTTTCATACATCGATAATTCTTAAAATGTGAACTTGTAAGGCATGTTTGAAAACTATTTCAATACAAGAAACCACATACACCTTTCATGCTTCCTTTAAACAAGTATATGTCACCTCTAATAGTGACAAAAAATCACTATCAAAGTTGATGTATGGTTGCTTGAAGGAAGCATTAAGGAATGGATTAATCTGATGATCTCAATGCTTCTTGAAAGCACTATAATGCAACATGTTAGGTTCAACCCTTGTGGGTGCCACCTTTTAACCCATATGTTGTTATTAGATGAATCAAGACAACACAAATACTTTTCCTATACCTGTATAGAAAAACATGTGCATATGGCAGATATGTTTGATATTCTTGTGTTTCTTCTGAACATGATGCTAACTATTTTGATGCACTTGATGATCATATCATATGTTTATAGAGGTATGTGCATATCAATATTTAAGACCAAATGTAGGAAATTAGGAGCGTTAAGGAAATGACAACTGGATGCAGGAAAAGCAAAAGGAATGATGCAAAGCAACTCAACTAGAACCAATCATTTAGGCAATGGTTGGTCTCTCTTACCTATATGTGCATTCCTTTGTAATATCTATAAATGTACATTATTTTCTTTTATTTCCATTAAATCAGTTAGTCTCATGGCTTGGGTGAGACCTTATACATTTATATTGTCAATAAAGATTACTTTTGAAAATACTTGTACAATCTTTCTTACATTATATGCATAAGCATAAATGTAGTTTAGTAATGTAATATTCTTATTTTTTGTTATACACATGAAGGAAATATAGCAGCGTTAAAATGAACCCTACTTTCATTTGAAAACCTTAAAAGCTCTACCTGATTGAGCTAATAAGTAAATCGGGTAACAACTATTTCTAAGTGATATATATACATATATATATATACTTACATATAGGAAAAATTTTAAATGTAGACATATATGTATGTTGTGTGTGGCTTACTTTAGACATAATTATATTTGCAGAATTTTTTTTTTGTATGTGTATATCCAAGCAATAGATATCTAGATATGTGCATTTATATTTCTTTATATAGATGTATATTCATGATACAGATGGCTTAAATGATCAATGGTGCTTGTGAAGATAACTATATAATATTATGGTTTCCATGTAGTGGTGATGGTTGCAATAGAACCTACCATCTAAAACATAGCAAAGCAATAAAATATTTTATGATATTTTCAATTAGGCATTGTTGATTGTTGCTCTATAGCATCATTTTCTATCAAGAATGCAAGCAACCACTGTGGCAAGGTTTTTGGCACATAACACACATAGATATCCACACCCAAACTTGTCAATACATGTAAGCACATATATATAATTTTAAATTTAGATATATATCTATGTTGGGTGCATCTAATTTCATATACACACATATGTGTAGACACTTTTTTTGTGTATATATATATGTATGCAAGTAAGAGAGATCTAAGTATACATGGAAGGCATGGAGTGCATATATATACACTTACTAAACAAAATCCTGACAAATATATATGCATATGAAGTTAAATGCAGAGAACATACATGTTTATCGATACTTAAACTTGTTAATACATGCAAGTAGATATATATACTTTCATGTATTTATAAATATAATGGCATGGAGAAAGAGATACATATCTACATACAAGAAAACGTGCATTAAAAGGTATAAAATAGACATATAGATATTTCCATGTGAGATATATATACTTGTTGGAAACAAGCTACACTGAGAGGGGGGGTCAATCAGTGTTGTGGAAAAATTAACTTTATTAACCTTTATCTTCAAAGCACTAGTAACATTCAAACATAATGCATAAACATTAAGAAAATAAACACAAGGATTTTTAATTGGAAACCATGTTAGGGGAAAACCACAGTGGATGGCCAATCCACAATATGATCTAAGTATATTCAAATGAAGTTTACAATATGGGGAATGCACTTGCATTCAGGCACACTGCCTAGAGCTCACTACTCAAAATTAGGAAGGCTCACTACCTTATAAAATGTTCAAATTAAGACCATTTGAAGGATTGAATTGAAGTATTAGAATCTACATAGGCTTGATTCCAGTTCCATTGAGGCTCAATAATTGATCTTTTGTCCTTTTGACTGATTTTGCACTTCTGCTCTGCTCTACTCAAACTCGTATCACAAAATCCTTCATGCACAAGTGAAATTGTGCATAATCACTCCTTTGTACTTCTGTTGTTTGCAATTCACATCAAGACACCTTCTTCATTCATCAAAATGATATGATCAATCACTTATATATATCCATGATCAAGAATTTAATTGCAATACATCAATAGAACACACGAATAATTACAATTATCAGTTCAAAAATGAGTAATATATAATATGTCTCCACAACGGTCAGCCACAACTTGGCTAGGACCCAAAAAAAGATGCTTGACCAAAAAAATACTTGAATAATTACTTCCCAAACATCTGCGACATGTTATATCCATGAAGTCGGATTTCATGCACTGATAAACAAAAAATTACTCAACTAGATCTTCAAACTATCACAGGGATCTATATGAGCTATGAAGAATCACTAGAAGTAGAGATAATACACCAAACAACATTCCATGAGATGCGCAACACAAAATAATAGTAAAAAATCTTCATACAGATCAATGAACACTGTATTGTTGGTTGGTTTGTTCTTCCTTAACCATCTTCAATATCTTTGTCGGTATGATCGAATGACAATGTGCATATCCAATCATTGATTAGGTTTGACATCAATGAAAACACAAAATGATATTAGCAGTGTATCTTGCCAACAATATCCCCCTTTGGCATTGATGGAAACACTTAGTGATAAATCACTAAGTGTCGGATCAGTACCAAGATGAATTACACTGCCATCTTCAAAATTCCAAAAAAATACAATTCTCCCCCTAAGATGATTATACAATTTTCACTCTACTATTCTCCCCCTTTGACATCAATTGAAAAGGCAGGAATCCACATTCAAAAATATCAAATAAAACTGTTATAAGAAGACTGCATATATACAAAGATGCTTCTTTACCTTACATAAACTAGAAAACATCTGCAAAATCTTTCTTCAATTAGATCAAATTTTTGTCCCAAACCCTTCTGGGACTCTTTAGAATTGTTATGTGACCATAGACTAGGTAGGATTGTGTCTCTGTAGACTCCAAGTTTGTTGTATCACTAAATCCCATAGTATCTTCAATGTCCTTTAGTGCACTTGACATTATCTCAATCTTTGGGCCAATTAGGCCTCTAAGTTCACATGCTTTCTCCACAAACCTATCATTTTCATGCTTCAAATTCCTTATTTTTTCAACCAAAGATATTACTCGACCTTCTTGCTTTGCAACACCACTGGCTAAAGGATCAAAAATTTCAAAAATAGTACTTAACTATTTTTCTAGATCCTTAACCTTCTTTTCATTGGCCTCAGTAAATTTTGACAAAGACATACATGATTTGTAAATATTTCCACCTTCAGATAGATCATTTTGTACATTCTTCACATATGTGGCTAAAAAGGTTTTATCTTTAGCAATCATTTATTTCAACCCACTAAACCTTTTGACATCAAATTCTTTCTACAATTTAACTATCGCTGATTTCTCAAGTGACTCAAAGTGATTACTTACAGATTTGATGAGCTTCTTCAATTCACTAGAGGAGAAACCAAATGAATCTTTGACATGTGTAGGAATTATCTTCTCCAGAACTCTAGATGCAAGGTTTAAGAGTTCACTATCCTCAATGTGAGATCTCAGCAATTCTTCTCTAGCCTTCACCTGAGCGAATGATGCTACCTACATTTTCTGAATTGGATACAGGGTGGATAGGTCACTAGGACCTTCAATCAATTCCAGATCAATTTATTCTTGTTGTTCTATCAGAAAATTCTCCACTACCTCTACAGTGTCTCTTACTTCCGTTTGAACTTCCTTTACCTCAACTGTCTTTTCCTCAACTATTGTTTCTTCAGTTGTAGGTTCTTGCTTAACTTCTGGGATTTCAATTCCTTCATCCTTCTCAACAGATACAATTTCAGGAGTCTCAATCTCCATAGGTAATTATGTACTGTCCATATCAAGAGGAATCTATGAATCCTCAGCTGTATCAAGTTTTTCTTCTTTTGCTTCTCCTTCCGGACCAGATGGGACACCTTAAACATGTGTTTCCTTAGTAACGACATCAATTCTATCATTTAACAAAATCTTTCTCAAGATTTTCTCAGTTTCTTTTGTAACTTCATCAGTCAGATCGATCATGAGCTTATTCACTCTTTTCTTGCTCTTGAATTCCTTTTTGGCTTTATTCAGGAGTGCCTGCATATCTTCTAGACATTACCGGACACAATTTTGCAAGGATTCTTTCTCTCATTTGTTATTCTTCTATTCTAGCATTGACTCTCCTCATTTACAAAGTCTCATATAAGATTTTAGGTAAGCTAGGCATTATTTCAATAAGAAATTTATTGAAAATATTCAAATACCTGATTGTTGCCCCCTCAAGAGTTATTTGACTAGATTCATCAAAAGTTCCATACCATTTACAAAGCAATTTATGATTTCCATCTTTAACAATTTTTTTTCAACTTCTTCCACTGACATACCTAGTTTGTCAACTTTTGATTTTTTCTTGGCTTTGACTTCTTCACTAAAGGATTTCTCTTTGGAAACTATGGATGCTTTAGTACCTTGATGCTTTATTTCTCTAATTCCTTCATCTGACTTTGTCTCTTCATCTTTAGAGATTGCTATATGGAGTCTTTTTCTTTTGTCTTTCTTTCTTTTTCCATCCTTATCGAATTTCTTCATAGGAATTGGCTTGGTTGCAGGAGCAGATAGGGGTGCAAATCTCCTTGTTGACCTATTTTTGGAAGAGGGTGCTATCAGACTAGCTAATTTAGTTTTTGTTGTCTCTTTTGTTGCTTCAACTTCTTCTCTTTTCTTTCTTGCTTCTCTTACTTTCTCTGTGGATATCCCCATAGTTTTTGCAAATATATCTACCTCTTTTCTAACTCTCTTGACTAACACAGGCTTCCTAAGTTCATTGTGTACTTGTATGTTATTTTCTACATAAGTACCAAACCTCTCTTATGTCAGATCCAGAGGTTTATTCGGTAAATGTTGTGCATACATTTCCAGAATGTGCTCTTCAAATTCATAGCCCATATCCATGATTTAGACTATTCTAGGATTAGCAGCTTCCATCATGCATTGGTCAATATCTACCATAAAAAATAAATTATCCTTATCCTTCTCCACAATAGAAGTAGGAATTATTTCTTTGGCCTGCATCAGACTCTGAAAACTCTTGAAGTATCCCCAAATAGTTGCATTCTTTTTCTTAGTGTCTGCAAACCTATGAAAGAGTTCTCTAATTTGAGTAGCTACCAGTTTATATTTTTGCCAATGAATCTTTCTAAATCCTAGAACCTCATTCATGAATTGAAAGAATAAGCATAGTAGCAAGTTACCATACTTGAAAGAAATTTTTTTCTTTCTTGATCTTCCTAAGATTCTCCATCGGTCGACTCCTTAGTAACTCATATAAATCATAGTTTGCATTTTCCTTTACCATTTGATAGGTTGTATAAATGGTTGTACCGGATATAGAGTTGTCTTAGCTGGAATGATAAATCTTGTACCCAATTGCAAATTTGACATCTACATTAACAATGTCATCAATTATCATTGCTCTTTTGTCATACTTAGAACTGGTTACATCAATGACCATTTGATTCTTCACTGATTTCAAAACAGGTAGTCCACCAGAGGAACTCAAACCTGTAACAACACTTATAGCCTCTTTAGTTATCTTGAAGGGTATGTTCAACTACATGAATTTAGCATGAACTCGACTCAAGATGTACCCGACCCATTCATTCTCTTCAAAGACGGTAAATTTCACAAACTAAGTGAATGTCTTCTCTTCGAGGGTTTTGAATTTCGGCTTGACACAAAAGTCTTCTCCAATTATATGATTGTTATACAAATTCAATAGTTGATAGGTTCCTCCTTCTTCAATGTTTGCATGGATATATACCCTAATATCTTTAGTGTGTAAAACTTTATGTAGCATAGATGAAAATTCTCCTAACAGGTTTGTCTTGAAAGATTCATAGGGATGCCACTTGAATTTGGGACAAGGTCTGTCCTTGACTTCAACTACCAAAGGAGTATTCATTTTCACCAATTCACAAATTCGTAGGGTTTTCTGATAAATACCTTTTCGTCGAATTGAAATTTTTTTACTGAATCGCCTTCACACTTTATTTTCACCTCAATTCGCCAAGGTTCACCTCAAAGCTCTCCAAACTTCTTTTCTTCAAAATGAAAAGTGACAAATGAAAGATACAAATGAATTTTTATCACTTGCATACTTAACCCTTTTTGTTGCAATAAATGCTTTTTAACCTAACTCATCCAAATACCCTATTTTCACACACTGTGAAAGATAAATCTTTTATGGACCTTCAATACTACATACTACTTTCTCTAATGAGTTGTAGAGAATCTATGCACTTGTTGTACATCCAGTGTCAATTATTGGTTAGGGGGTTAAAAGATTTTCTTGATAGCTCCCCCTAGGCCAAAGGCCTAAAACTAATTCCCAAAGGAATTACCAGAAGCAGATTCTAGTGCTGGCTCATTTCCTTCAACAGGGGGATTTTTCTTCATCCATTTCTTTTGCATCTGCTACCTGATCACATCTGTAGTGACTTTTCATTTTCCCTTAATATCCTTCTGCATGTTTTTATTTCGATTTACTGTACCTTTTATGTTCCAACAGAATGTAGCAATGTGACCAAATTTTTTGCAGTTATAGCACACAACATTTATCTGTCCAAACCAGTTGTTCCATTAATTTTCTCTTTATCTGCACAAGTTAGCAATATGGCCAAGTCTATTGCATGTATAATATCTGATATTTTTGTGAAATTTGTTCATCATATTTTAGCATTCATTTGACTTATGACCAAACTTATGACAATTAAAGCATTGACCTGAGAATGATGGACCACTTGATTTCATTCTACTTCTACATTGAGTAGCCATGTGTCCAAATTTATTTCAAATGTAATAGTATCCATTCAATCTCTAAGCATTAGGTTGCCTTACTAGATACCTTCTAGATTTGTTCATTTGATTTCCTTGCTCGAATTTCCTTTGTCTAGATTTTGAACTTTCTCCTTCCTCATATCCAAGTCCTCACTTGTCACCTTCTATCCTCTGACCTTTAATCAGTTCATCAAGCTTGGCTGAGCTAACTTTGAACTTTTCCTTGTACTCGTTTGCAGTAGCAAGTTCATTTTTAAGATCATCAATTTTCTTTTTAAGCACCTCCTCATTATTTTTAGATTGTTCTAGTTCATTGTCCAATCGACTGCATACTTTAGATTTTTCTTTCAATGACTGTGCTAGGTTCTCTTCATTCTTCTTTTTGTCTTCAACCTCCTTGGTCATTGTCATCATGATAGATTCCATCTCATGCTTTAGGACAACATTATCTCTGGTAAGCTTTTCACATTCTTCTATCTTTTCCTTCAAGGCTTTACTGATTTGTTCATCTTCAATTCTCTTACTATCATTCTACTTAATCTAATCATAGAGTTTATCTCTCTTCTCTCTAGACTTATTGATTGTGTCTTTCAAGGAATCAATGAATTTCTCAGCATCCATGAGGTTTTCTTGAAATTTCTAAACTTTGGCCTTTGACTAATCAAGATCATATAGGGCCACCAAAATATGTTGTTGAAGACTGCTTGAATCCATTGAAACACTTTCCAAGATCTCCCCAAGTTGTTAGACTTCTTCCTAGGAACTAGCTCTAATACCAATTGTTGGAAACAAGCTACACTGAGAGGGGGGGTTGAATCAATGTTGTGGAAAAATTAACTTTATTAACCTTTATCTTCAAAGCACTATTAACATTCAACCATAATTCATAAACATGAAGCAAATAAACACAACACCATAACACAAGGATTTTTATGTGGAAAATCTATTAGGGTAAAATCCATGGTGGATGGCCAATCCACAATATGATCTAAGTATACTCAAATGAAGTTTACAATATGGGGAATGCACTTGCATTCAAGCACACTTCCTAGAGCTCACTACTCAAAATAGGAAGTCTCACTACCTTACAAAATGTTCAAATTAAGACCATCTGAAGGATTGAACTGAAGTATTAGCATCTACATATGCTTTACTATAGTTTCGATTAGGCTCAATAATCGATCTTTTGTCCTTCTTACTGATTCTGCACTTTTGTTATGCTATGCTCAAAGCTGCATCATAAAATCCTTCATGCACAAGTGAAATTATGCATAATCACTCTTCTTCACTTCTGATGTTCATAATTTGCATCAACACACCTTCTTCATCCATCAAAATGATATCATCAATCACTTATATATATCTGCTATCAAGAATTTAATTGTAATATGTCGGCATCAATAGAACACAAGAATAATTACAACTGTCAGCTCAAAACATGAGTAATATGCAATGCATATCCACAAAAGTCAGAAACAACTTGGCTAGGACCCAAACAAAGATGCTCAAACATAAACATACTTGAATAATTACTTCCCAAAAATCTGTGACATGTTATATCCGCAAAGTCGACTTCCATGCACTGATAAATAGAAAATTACTCAACTAGATCTTCAAAACTCATACACAAATCGATACGAGTCACTAAGAATCAATAGCAGTAGAGATCATACACCAAACAACATTCCTTGAGATGTGCAACATAAAACAATAGCAAAAAATCTTCTTATGGGTCAATGAACACTGTACTGTCGTATGCTCTGTTCTTCCTTGACTATCTTTAATCTGTCTATCAGTATGATCAAATGATGATGTTTGTATCCAATCATAGATTAGGGTTGCCATCAATGACAACACCAAATGATATTAGTTGTGTCTCTTGCCAAAAAAACTTACATGTAGGACCAAGTTTAAAGGTAGACATATATGTATGTTGTGTGTGGCTTACTTTAGATATACATATATTTGTGGATTTTTTTCCTTGTATGTGTATATCTGAACAATAGATATCTAGATATGTGCACATATTTATTTTTTGTATAGATGTATATGCATGCTACAGATGGATAGTCATCATTGAACATTATATAGGGAATATGGTAACAAGAATGAACTTATGTAACTCTAATTAAATCAAAGATAACCATATGTGACATGGCTTTATGAATGGAGAGCTAGGACCAATATATTCAACATTCAACCACCATTAGAAGATTATAAAGCACATATATGAGATGAGCAACAACATTCAAAATAATACAAGAAAATTGGTGTAAATACTCATATATGTGACAAAGATAGCATACGTATATGCATGCTACAAATACCTTAAACAATCAACAGTATTTGTGAATATAACTATACAATATACAGATTATCAATCCTCATAATGATACAATAAACAATATTACACACATATGTATCACCATGTTGTATGCACTCACAAAATTCAATTGCATGCATATATTTTTATGTATATGCATATGTAGATGTATATATGCATACAACCATGTCCACAAGTATACATAAGAACAGTTGTAAATACTTATACATGTGTTGAATAGAGTGACATAATTTTATAACCAAACAACATAAAAAAAAATGAGGAACATACACTAAAAGGGGAACAAAACTATAAGCGATATAAATGATACAAAACAAAATAAGTGTAACTTTTTTTGTTAAACATTATAAATTATAGTGCATTATCTCAATATATAACCAGTTCTACAAGCAAAAACTAAATAGGAACATAAAACTAAGGTGTTCTGATGTGACAGGATGCCAAAAAAGGGAAAATAAAATAGATGTCCAACCAACCCAAATTGTAAAAAGTTTAGTTATTGATTATCTTTGTAAAGACTTTCCTGATAGAGGATATTGTAGAAAAATCAAATAGCAACAACTTGCACTCAACTTCAAAGTTAATCCTTGCAACTTTGACTATTGTTGGATTAAGCATTATTTCTGAATTATAGGTCTATGTTTTAATAAGAACAGTGAAAACAAAAGAAGTGTAGATGACACCATTGATGACAGATTGAGGATTCATTATAGTAGAAGACCCTTGAAACATATAAAGCTCTTTTGTTGACATCTACAATAATCTTGTTGCAACCTCATCAAAAGTAGTAGCCCAAATCTCACCTTTGTGGTCTTCCATCTTTAGTTGCAACAAATATCAAAAGTCACAATCAGGCACAGTTGTATGGCATTTAGGGTAGTACCACATATTATTGGAAGACTCTTCACACTTTTTCTTGCATTATCTACCATTAGCCTACAAGGGACATGTAGCATAACAAAATGCATCAGTTTTAATATATTTCATTATTGCCTTGATAGTAGCCTGTAAAGTTTCTAGAAAGGCAAGACAATGGTCTAAGATATATGCAATAGTGACTCTTGAATTGGCCAAAGAAAATTTTTGAGGCATTGGTCATGAGGGTTCAATGGCAGGAAACTCAACATGTCCTCGTTGCATCAAGGCCTATGCTTCTAGGATGTCAATATTTATGTATAGATAAATCCATGTGGATGTATTTACAATAGATCTATTGAAATATCAAACACGACCATTTCTAACAGCAAGTATGACAATAGAACCGGGAGTACACAACCTTTCCATCTTGTCACCTTTTGCTTCCCAATTTGGACCCCACAAATTAACGTCAATGTAAGAGGATGACAAATCATTATGTTTCACAGTTCTTTGAATCATTTCAATTTGATCCTTTCTTTGAATAGTTGATACCTTTCCTACATGCACCACAAAGCCAATAATATCAATCAAAGTGTTATTGTTGCAGTTTGCAATTCCATTTATTGAGCTGAATTTAAATGCTTTGTTTAGCACAAAGGTCTCATCATCACAACACTTCAATATTAAGTTTTGATCTAAAATAATTTTCTTGTGGTTGTTCAACTTATTAAATTTCTTATCTGTCTATTTGAATGAGTCATTTGACACAAAATAAGTGTGTCCCACCTGAACCATATCATAATGCAATTTTGTTGTGTCATTAAAGCAAGTGATTCATATATATATTCCCTCATTGTCAATAATGTCAAATTTGAATACTTAGCCCTCACATCCTTGTTTATTGTAATGGTACATATCCCTTCTAGTTGTCAACCGAACTTTTATTATCCACATGGTTTTGTAAATATTCAAGCCTTAAATGTAAGACCCCTCTGTTTTTCTCTTTTGATCAAACAATGTTCTGTTGGTTAGGCCTTATTTTATGTTGGTGCTTTGACTTAGAACTCAGTTGTTGTTTGATCGCTATCTGTAAAGTGATGTGAATGTGATTATTTGTTGTGATAGTATTTGATCCTGATGTTATCATTATGTCATGCTTTGGATTAGCATAGTGGATAATTGAATTAATGATGTTTATGCTTTTGATCATATTAATGATGTTAGATTCATCAGTTAGTAAGACTGTATTGGTGAAGGGGATAAGATTGCATCACTCGCTTGTGAGCGCCCTGCGATCCAGAGATTTCCTCTTCACGGTGTTTATTTTATGTTGTTCATATTATATGTTGTTGTTACTTGATTTTCAGGTTGACATGTATAGGACATCGACTCCACCTGGTTTCATAGGTTTGAGTATGTCCAATGCCCAACGGTATTCGATTGGGAGATAGTAGCTAGGTTTTCCGTGCCAAGTCATCACCCTAGTCCTAGTATGTTGTCAGGTGTTTGTTGGGTTGTGTTGTTTTGATTATCGTTCCCTCTCTTCGTTATTTAATTGCAAGTTAAAAAGGGTAATTATATGGTTGTATGCATTTAACTTGTGAAATTGAAATTGATCTGGTATTATGTTAATAATGTAATTTATTTTATTAATTAATAAATAATTTAATCGTGAATTATATTTATTTATTAATTAATTAAATTGATTGTGTTGAAATTGGATAAGTTCATTTTGAAATTTATTATGTGAAATTGAAAATTAAGAAAATGAGTTAAAAGTCAAATTTGAAAGTTGAATTCAAAAATTGAAAAATTGGATATTTTCTATTTTCTGTTTTCTGAAATTCATTGTGGTGGTTGGAAGAGATATTTTTCTTTTGACTATTATTTTGAAATTTGGCATTCAATTTTGAGAGAGGAAATTTTGGAAAAGAATAGAAAATTGGTTTTGTGGGTTTTTGAATTGGAATTATGGAGAAGTTTGTTGCTTTGTTGGGAAGAAGTTGGAACCTGAGGAAGGAATCTTTACACCATTGCCAACCATTGAAGCTTCTTGGAAGAACCAGGTTTTCTTCAGTTAAATTAGTGTATTTTGAAAGATTTCTCAAAATTAGATGTTGTTGTTTGAAAAGTTTAAATTTTAAGTGTTGATTACAAGAAAAACCCATGTTAAATCTTGCCTCAAAATTAAGGAAACCTTTGTTTGGAAATAAATTTCTTCATGAAAAAAAATTGTGTTCTTGGCTACAAATTATGGTTTTCAAAATTATTTGTTCAATTTGATTTGCAAATCTGAAGAGGAGATAATTAAAATATTCATGTATATAGTGTCTATATATACTTATATTTATATATTTTGGTTTTATGGAAGGACTATGCTGTTAAAATAAAATTTTAATAAAATGCCCTATGTGAGGGTGTGGATTTCAAAATCTGCAGGGTTGTTTAAAAAAAAAAACAAAGTTTTTGGGGGCTGGGGGCTCACCCCACAGCTGCCCCCACGGGAAGCGGCGTGGGGGAGCCACACCCAGTGCCTCCCTCCGCCCGTGCGGGTTGCGCAGCGACCACCTCTAATGGTGGTCGATTGTGCAATGCATAGTTGTGACCACCATTAGTGGTGGTCGGCGGTACTGTCACCGCCATCGGGTTAAACCCCCTCCCGCGGCCTTTGCAACTCGCGCTGTCGATGAAAAATACGCGATCGGCTTCCTCCTCCCTTGCTTCATTACGCACGCACCCCAAGGCCGCGTGATTCAACCCTAAGGGTTGGTGCACGGACTGAGACAAGTGCTTTATGTTTTTAAAAAAATATATAATAATATTTTATTTTATGTTAATATTATAATTTTATAATATTTAATTATATTTTAATATTATAATATTAAAATACATTTAATAGTTATAATATTATGATGTTATAATATCATAAGATATATAATAAGTTCAATATTGTAATGTTTTCAAATTAACATATTAAAATGGATAAATTTTAGTAGGAAAATTAATATAATATTTGAGGTTAGATTATATTGTTTTAAATGGGAATGTGAAGTCATTTTATTATATTTTTTTCTAATGGTGTTGTGAGGGCACGAATTGAATCTATTGGAGGAAATAAAAACAAGCATAGTGGATTTAATCAGATCATTATTTTATTTAGCACATTATTTTAAAGAAGAGAAGGTTAAATTTTAAATAGTATGTTTTCTCAAATCAAAGGAATTATTTAAATTGGTTATATTGAATAAGGAAAAGGATATGTTTATTTAAGACAATGAATTTTGATTCAATTGTAAACTAGTTAATTTATCAGGTATTTAAATGCTAATGGGAAATTAAATGGTTAGTATTAATTTCTCCCTTATTGAAAGGAAAAATTTAACTCAGTTTATCTAATGTAGTGCATTACTGAATGTTATTCAAGGAAATGGATTTAATATATCCAAATTAGTCTAATTCCTCGCAACTTGCCTTTGTGATTATTTCCTCTGAGTTCATGTTTTGGGGAAATGGGTTAAGTGTATTTAATCTGTAAGTCTTCCAGAGGACCCTAGAGGTTGGGGTTGTCTTTTGGTGTCGATTGTTTGTTAATTCCCTTGGGTAGTGCATCAAGTTATGTCAATGTTATACCCAGTTTCTATGAACGGGAATTTTTTGTACCTCTTGAGAAAGGAGTGGATTTTGTAATGTGTGCCTCCTTGTGAGGAGTGGTTTTTTTATTGTTGTTACCTCTAGTGTTGGAGATGGATTTATCTTATGTCACCTCCTGAGAAAGGAGTGGTCGTGATATCTTGTTTGTTTGTACTTTGTTACCCTTGGATTTTGGATGGTATGTGTGTTGTCAAGTAGAAGAGTGGCTTTTGTAGGGGCCAGAGCCCAAAAGAGGTAAACTGGGTAACTTACAGAGGTGGTTTAATCAAGTGATAACTAAAACAAAACTTAGAAATTAGGTGGTACTTCTCACTAATCAAGATAATTATGCCTCACTCATAGACACAAGGGCTTGTTTAGACTTGGAATGAGTGGGAAGGCCTGGAATGGCAAGGTCATCTATCTTGTCTGTACGAAAGGTATTTGATTTCACATGAGTGAGTATGGGGGCCGAGAATTTGGTAGAGGCCACCAAGATAACCCTTAGTGGGGGTCAGAGCCTAGGAATAATCCCAGAGGATAACCCATGATGAGTTGTGTGATGACACTTTGTCTAGGACAACAATTGGTACTTGTTTGTGGGTATGGTTTCCTTAAACATACCTGATGTGATCATAGTTGGTACTCGATTATTATGTGTATGGCTCTCTTAACATACTTGTTCTGCTTTATTTTCGAAGGCAACATGACCTTATTGAGTTGTACTTATGTTGCACTTATGTTGTACTTAGGTGGTACTTCTCTTGTACTCGTTATGCTCTTGAGTTGTACTTGCATTGTTCATGTGGTGGGTTGTTTCATTTTGGTTCAGTTTGGTGTTAGCCTGTGTCTAGAGGTAGATGGTCTTGGCTAGGATTCCTTGTTACTATCTCCTAGCACGGGGGTTGGGCCTTTGGGTTCCACTTGTTTGGGTGGAATGCACCTAAATCCGTTGGGCTTTCTTCATATTCTTGTGGATGAGACTTCCAGTTGGAGAGCTCGTGGGATTCAGTTTTAGTTCTTGCTTTATTTCATTTTAGTTGATCTTGTATTATTTTACCCCTCATTTGTTATCAAGGTGGAAGTTGTAACTATAACCTTATTTATTGGACTTGCCTCATTCGGGGAATGAGAGTTGTAATTGTAATATTTAATTATGGATAAATGGATTGGACAGTTATCTTTATGCTTGATGTAAATTATCTTAATTGGAATGTATGTGTTTAACTATTATCTAAATTATTGGCATGGTTTATATTCATGTTGTTGTTGTGGGTTTTAAGTAATCTCACTCTCGTAACCTTAGGGAATGTTTGCATTGGGAAGCGAACTTATGTATTAATTGTACTTAAATAAAAAAAAAATTAGCCTGTTAAGTAGTTGTTTGCAACATCCTCTAGGGTTGCATGGCGGGGCATTACACATGGTATCAGAGCCTAGGTTTAAACACTGGGTTCTCTGGGTACATTTGTTCCCACTGTGTTGTCCCTGCGAATTGTTAGTGGAATGGTTAAGTAATCAGGTGTTCATGGCTTCCACTTTAGCATGATGTACTCAGTGGAAAAGAGTAGCGTGAAAGAAACCTGATAAAAGGTTTTGGTTGGGAAGTCTTGATACGTATCCCATTGCTTATGAATTGGATGTTTCCTATGGGATTATGTATGTAGTTGTACCCTTGTAAATACAAGAAACCAGTAATTGTATCTTGTTTGAGTGCCGTGGATACACTCTGGGTTATGTGAATTGTGTGCTCATTCCACATCACATGAGGACTATTATCAGTCTAGTTGGACATTGTTTCCTCCTTCCTGGTTTTGTGGCTAGTAACTAGTCACATAGTTGTTGTAAAGTGAAAATTTGAAGATTGTGAACTTTCTTTATATTTGATTGTGAAGGTTTAGCCACAACTTGTGACCTTATTTCCTTATAACTCTAGTGGTTATAAATTTGATTCAGTGTTGAAATTACGTGTATTTATTTCTTTATTATTGAAATGGAACTTTAATTTTACCTTCTTTATGAACTTGGTGGCTAAGCTAGTATCTTTGTTGTTTTCAATGTTGACTATGTGTTGTGTTATTATTCCTCTCCAAGGACATATGAAATAGACTTTGCGAGTGTGTACGAGGAAGTAGATACAGGAAATGTTGAGGATGGGGTATGTGAGGTTGTTTGTAGCTAGAACTCACTACTCACCTTTGTTGTGATGACTATCTGTAGGAGGCTGATCACCTTATACAGCAAGAGACAGGTCATTGTGTTCTTATTGGATTTATTTGAGTTGGTTAGTTGTTCTTGGTTAATGGTGTAGACATCCAAATTTGATCACCTCCATATGATCAAAATCGTCTACTCTATTCATCTATTTCATTAATAGTGATTAAATAATTTATTTAATCATTATTACGTTTTCTGACTAAGGTTCCTAAAGTATGTAATTAAATAAATTAAATACTTTACCTTACCCTTTTTCTTCTCTAAATTAAACAAATATGACAAATTATTTAATTTAGTCTTTTAACCCATTTGAATTAAAACCAATTTTTAATTCCCTTTTTTCTCTCTCCTTGTCACATTCTCCATAACCTTCTTTTAATCCAAATTAAATTAATTAATCTGTGATTAGGATGTGCACCACTTAATCAAGATTAAGTGTCACATCCTCCATAATCTCCCACTTGCCTCTAATCTCTCATTAATTACCTTAATCCTATGTTTGCACAACCTTAATCAGAATCATTAGCCACATTTGGCTCACCTTTTCTGGTCAACCTTCCCACTTACCATTTTTGATATGGACTCCCCTCCCCATGTGAATTTTTAATTCACATTTATTCAACCAAGGTTCCTCTCTTCCCCATATGAATTTTTAATTCACTTTTATCTTTCCAAGGTCTTTCCTATCCCCATGCAAGATTCGAGAAGCCTTGCCTTGTCACTTCACATGTGCTAAGGGCTTCTAGAACTTTGGACTTGTCACATCTCCCACATGTGACAAATCTCCAACTTTTTGGAGACCTCCTTTTATCCAATGAATCCTCCATTAAATGTAAATTTTTCATTTACATTTATTCTTCCCACACATTTTCCCTTTTCCCATGGAGATTTTTGAGGAATTCTAAAATTCCTCAAAAGTCTCTTTCATCCTCATTTGGGGACAAGAAGTTCCTTTTTGAGGAAATCTTCTCATTCCCCAAGGTACCTCAAAGGTACTTGTCCTTCATCCACCTCATGTACTTCCCTTCCACCTCATTTCCACATCACTCCACCTTAGGACATCTCACCTTCCACATGTCAAGATGTGAGGGCTTGTGAGTCCTCAACTCACCATAGCCCTTCATCTTGATCTTTGTTGGATCAATCCCAACCGTTGAATTCTCTAGAGAATTCAATTTGGCCTATAAATACCCTTTCAATTCTTTCATTTTAGAGGATCAAGTCTTTTGCAAATAAACTCTTGCAAAATTGTCATTCAAGCTCTCATCAATTTTAGCACCCATATTGCATCAATTCATCTTGTATCCACTTCATTTCATTGCCATCCAAGGAGCACACAAGACTTCAACATCAAGGGCCAACCAAGGAAGCAACAACATGAAGGTATAACAGCAATTTATTTGTTTATCTTGCTTTCATATTGTTTATTTTCTTAGGCTAATCATTGAGGTGCCCTATTATCTTGTTTCTTTTTATTGCACTATTAGTTTTATCTAACATCTCACATTTTAGGAAGCAGCATTTTATTAGGATCACATTTCTGGCACGTCCGGTGGAACCCACAAAGGGGTCTCTTTCTTTCACGTTTTTTGTTGTTTGCTTGTTTGCAGATTCAGGTCATAGAGGGGCGAACTTTCCCTCCCGGACACCACAGAGGGGCGACCTTGCCCTCTGTTTCTGACTATTTTCTGTAGAGGGGTGACCCTGACTTTACTGTTTTCGACTGTTTTCTATAGAGGGGCGACCTTGCCCTCTGTTTCTGACTATTTTCTGTAGAGGGGCAACCCTGCCCTTTGCTATTTTCGACTGTTCTCTACAGAGGGGCGACCTTGCCCTCTGTTTCTGACTATTTTCTACAGAGGGGTGACCTTGCCCTCTGTTTCTGACTGTTCTCTGCAAAGGGGCGACCTTGCCCTTTGTTTCTCACTGTTTTCTGTAGAGGGGCGACCCTGCCTTTTGCTATTTTTGGCTGTTTTCTACAAAGGGGTGAACCTGCCCTTTACTATTTTTGACTATTTTTTGTAGAGGGGCGAATTTGCCCTTTTAGACTATTTTATGACTATTTTTTGTAGAGAGGCAAACCTGCCCTTTTACTATTTTTGACTATTTTCTATAGAGGAGCGAACCTGTCTTTAACAGCACATTTGAGAGGGTAAAAAGGGGCACTTGAATTTCATGTTTGTCTTCTTGCTTTTGTTGTTTCATGCGTTAATCCTCTAATCTTGTTTGGTGGTGAGTGAAGTCAGATTTCCTGCACATCACAAAGAAGGGCAAGAAGATAAACAACTAACATTTCCTTGCAGGACCTTCCTTTTTATTCTGATTTTTAAAAGTCTTTCCTTGCTATTTTATCTAAGTACTTAGTATAAGTAGGGGAAAGTAATATTTATTGTTTGTTGTGTCTATTTTACTTATTTTACCTTAAGGGGGCATTAGTGTGTTTTCACCTTCCTCCTTTGCATGTTGTGCGGATCCGAAGGAGGTAGTTGGAAACAATTAGTGTCATCTTCTTAACGGGACCTGCTTGGGGATTTCATCACCCCAAGGGATGATCCCAACCATGCGTACCGGTGGGGTATATAAAGGGGGGAGATCCAAAGCTGTACCTCAATCCAGTTACATCGTAATTGGCGGAACGTCGAAGCTAGGTTGATACCTAGATAGATGTGAAGAGTTGGTCCGAGCCTTTTAGTATCTCGTTGGGGCTCCCGACTCATGTTTGTGATGGATTGGTGTTTACGGTTGTGCCTCACATACTGAACATATATCGAGGACTCCCTAGAAATCTTGTTCATCCTAGAGTAAGACCTTTGCCAGCCATACCCATTAAAACATTAATCATAGGATTGTGCTTTTTCAAAGTGTCTTTTTGTGAAAAATCATTAAGTTTTGGTAAGTCAAACTGTCATTAAACCATTTTAAGTCCTTACCAAAATCCCTTATCCAAACCAAGTTCAAATTTTCACTACAGAGGGGTGACCTTGCCCTCTATTTTAGCCATTCACTGCAAAGGGGCGACCTTGCCCTCTGTTTCATCCATTCACTGTAGAGGGGCGACCTTGCCCTTTGTTTCAGCTATTCACTGCAGAGGAGCGACCTTACCCTCTGTTTCGGCCATTTTTTGCAGAGGGGCGACCTTTCCCTCTATTCCAGCTTTTTCTGTAGAAGTGCGAATACGCCCCCTGAACAGACAGTTTCACCCGTTTGATCATTTTGAATCTCCATTTGACCATTTGATCACCCTAAACACTCATTTGATCATTCTGAACCTCCATTTAACCTCTCCAAAAATGTCCATTTACCAGATTCGCATTGACCATTCCACCATTTGGAACATCCACCTTATCACAAGACCTAAACATCTTCAACAACATATCTCCCCTTTGCATCCATCATTATTCCTCAACACAAAAAACAAAAACAAAAAAAAAAAACTTTAAAACCTTGTTTTAGGAGTTATTTTCCCAAATTGACCAAGCTGTTAAATTGATTGTTATCCTACATAATCAATCCTTGTCTTCAACCTAATCAATCCGCTCCTATCTTGAAATGGATTTGTGTTGTAAGTCAACATCATTGGCCCAAATCAATCCCCTTCCATCTCAAGGTGGATTAGGAGTCATAATCATTTATTTAATCCAATCAACCAATGTTACAAGTCACCTAGGGTGATCTCCAAATCAGGTTTTAGGATCCCTTCGATCATCCAATCATCAATCCAAATCATCATTTGATCCAATCTAATCCAATCACCAATCCAATTATCAAATCCAATCATCATCCAACCATCAAGTGATACATCATCACTTGATCCAATCAAATCCAATCACCACCTAATCATCCAATTGGGACATTATCAATTTATCCAAATCAAATCTCATCATCATCCAATCATCAAGTGATACATTATCACTTGATCCAAATCGAATCCAATCATCATCCAATCTCATCAAGTTGATACATCATCACTAGATCCAAACCAATCCAATCATCATCCAATCATCAATAGTGATACATCATCATTTGATCCAATCAAACCAACATCAATCATCATCTAATTCAAATCAATCAATCCAAATCATCGCCTAAATCATCATCTAGAAGTTGAATCTTGAAACCACTTAGTCATTTTGCACGTTCATGCCTGTTCAAACCTGCTCACAAACAAAAAAGCAAATGGTAGACCAAAAAACACAAGCTTCCCAACCAAATGCCCCTCAAGATCCTAATAGCATTCCACATGATCCCCATAATGGCATTTCATCCCAATCAAACACTGACATCCAGAATATCACACCACCTAGTGATGAAAACATGGTCAATCAACTTGAAGTCACTGTTGATGAATATCTCAGCAATCCTGCCAATGTCCAAATGACGGATCACCTCCTAAACGAACGTGGGGATAAGATCCTTGCCACCTTACTCTAGAAGGGATTCAAACCACCATCCAGTTTTGATACATCACAATATGCCCTTCCCTCATTTTTCAGCCCACAAACATCACAAAATGTTCCAGAAAGCTCCTACATTCCTGAAGGTGCACCCACTAAAAATTGGTACCACCCTGAACTTGGAAATGCTGTCATCCATCAAGTCCAAGAATATCCTCGTCTTCCAACCACAACATCTACCATTCCACCACCTGATCCTAATGACCCCCACATCTATTGCATGTCATCATACATCCCATCTGCTCCGCCACTTCCTCCCCCATATTCTAATATTGGGGGCACACCACCACTTACCAACGCACTACCGCCTGTATTTCAACAACCTCCAAATAATCCACACCAATCCACCACACCACCAACACTGCCATAATATGTTGCTACTATAATAGCTTCATCTCAACACTTACATCAACAACATCTGCAACATCCTTCCATTCTCACACAACCACCACATCAAGTGGTGCAACATACATCTCAACAACAACAACACATCCCACCTAACCCATCACAACAACAACAATACATCCCATCTCAACCGCCTCAACAACAACAAGTCTTATCTCATCCACCTCATCAACAACAACAACAACCTCCACAACAACCTCCACAACAACATGTGCACATCCCTCTAGCACATACACTATTCCATCCCATACAAACCCTCCTCAGAATGTGCAAAACCAAACATATACCCAAGCACCACCTTACGCCAACCCTACACAACCTCAACACAATCCCCATCAACAAACGTTAAACCCAAATCCATATGCCATGCAACAAACCACCATTGCACAACAAAACCAATCCTACCCACCCTATTTTCAACAACAACCAGGTCACCAACATGGGGCACCTTACACTCCCTATTATCAACAAACATCATCACACCAACAAAGAGGCCCTACCACTACGCATTATCAAAATGCTATGCAGCAACAGGCCCCCTCTCTTGTGTCTTACTATCAACAACAAGTGGCTCCCACTCAACACAACCAATCATCCAACCATCAACCTTCTTACAATCAACCAATACACTCATACCCGAATCAGCCCATTTATGATCCAACAATGGGAGGGCCATCCCCATCATACCCACAACATTATCCATACACTCAATCCACTTTGACTCCCTTCAACAAGGACTTGGAAGAAGTAAAAGCCTCATTAAAGGACTTACAAGCTAGAACGGGAAAACAATCCTTCAAGTTCGAGGACATATGCCCTTATCCGTTTGATCCCTCCATTTCCTTGGTTCCTTTTCCTAAACATTTTGAGATACCCAAATTTGACAAATACAAAGGAACCAAGGATCCTAGAGCTCGCCTCCAAGAGTTTTACGCTCATTGCCAAGAAGTCATGCACAATGACAATTACCTCATCCGACTTTTCCCTAAAAGTCTGCAAGGGGTCGCCCTCAACTAGTTTATGGGTCTAGAAAAGGGATCTATCAAGACCTTCACACAACTATCTAAACAATTTGTCACTCACTTCTCTTTTAACTTAGAGAAATCTATCGACACACTTGATCTCCTCAAAGAAAAACAATGCGATGGAGAGACCTTTACAAGCTACTTGTAAAGATGGCGTGCCTTGGCTAGTAGGATGAAATCCCCACCAACAGAAAAAGACATGGTAACAATGTTTATCAAAAACTCTCACCCGGATATGGCGCACAATTTCCAACTCCATTTCATCACTACTTTTTCGGGACTTGTGGAGAAAGGCCCCATCTTAGAATGAGCCCTTGTCATAAGAGGACAAGTCAAACATTTCAATTCCGATAGAGAGAAGTCCTTCGAGGATAAACCTCATTTTTGGAATAGAAACAAAAATTCCATCAATGATGGTGTCACTGACACTAAACACGTCCAAGTGGCCAACACCACACAAAGATATCCTTCCCAGCAACAACCATCCGTTCAGAACGCCATATCCGTTCCCCAAGGGGCACCGTGACAACAAGCCAATCAAAATAACCAAGGTGGGAATAAACGATAATTCACTTAGTTGGGGGAACCCCTTAGTGCAGTGTTTAACAAGCTTCTTCAAGCCAAGTACCCCATAACATACCCTGTCACCAAACCCCTCGATACATCTAAACCCAAGCCTGCTTGGTTTAAAGACAATGAATACTACGAATTCCACAAAA
Source organism: Sequoiadendron giganteum (assembly GCA_007115665.2). Lineage (NCBI taxonomy): Eukaryota > Viridiplantae > Streptophyta > Pinopsida > Cupressales > Cupressaceae > Sequoiadendron > Sequoiadendron giganteum. The sequence goes on along the minus strand of CM021102.1, from coordinate 184,576,086 downwards.
TTAAGGGACATACCTTGGATAAATGTCACGGCTTAAAAACCTACATCCAAGATCTCATTGATCAAGGTGAAATACATGTAGATGCTAACGCAGCATCTTCATCTAATGCTCAATTACAAATATACCAAAATGCCTTTCCTAATCATAATCAGGGTCCTAGTACGTCCAACTCAAATCCTAGACCTAGCAATAACAACCAGCCAGGGAACAATACCAATAATATCAACTACAAAAATGTACCATACAATTATCAAGGTGTGGTTTCATATGTAGAACAAGTGGAACCCCATGTATCCATGATACATGTTAAGGGAAAAGATCCACAATGTGTTGTTACTACTCGGCGAAACCGCATCACAATCCCAGCAGCATCTCCATCCACCCAACGACCATCCACAATTCCTAGTATAATATCCTAGAACATCTAGGTAAAACTACAACCCAAATATCCATTTTGGATTTGCTCAAGTCATCTCCCATACATCAAGATATCCTAACTAAGGCTTTGCAAAGCACACAAGTACTTGATAATATTGACCCTACCCAATTTCAAGCATTGGTAGGTAATCTTTCATCGACCTATCAGCTAGCCTTTAGCCAAAGGGACATGCTGCATCTCGATTCAAACCACAACCACCCCCTCCATCTCAAGGTTGGTGTCAACTGTCAAAAAGTAAAAAGGGTATTAGTAGATAATGGTTCAGCCCTAAATCTATGTATGTTAAAGTTTATACAATAGGTTGGATACACCCAAGTTGATCTGAGAAATCAAGTGATCACCATCAAGGCTTATGATAATGTAGAGCGAGATTCTGAAGGCATTATTTGCCTCCCTATACAAGTGGGCCCCATTGTGCAATACACTATGTGCCATGTTCTGGACCTTGAACTCCCATACAACATCCTTCTTGGCCATCCATGGATTCACTCTATGCAAGCCATACCATCCACTTATCACCAATGCCTAAAATTCCCATTTCAAGGAATGGAAGTCACCATACAAGCTGACGCTCAACCCTTTGAATATTGTCACACCTTGGAAGCCTCTTTTCCACATTCACATTATTGCCTAGGGGTCGAAATGGGGGCACCACCGACATCCGATCCTATCCCATCCATCAATACTCTGAAAACATCATCTCCACCATCATCCACACCCCCTTCCGCAGTCACCAAGGTCCAGATCATAGATAAGGGATGTGATGAATACAAAATGCACACCACACTCAATGTGGCAACCATGCCACCTTCGCCCTACACATATGGGCAATCGATTCTGCCATTACCAAAAGTAGAAGAAAAGACGCTCACCCTCACTTCCAAGAACGTGGGGTCCACAACATTCAATAATTTGGGATCCCTCTAGGATCTAATGGACGATGATATCAGTCAGTGGTTTTATTGGGAGGAGCTTGAACCACCATGGCCCCTTATTGAATACTTTCATGAAGCCTATCCACATGCCTCCAAATTCATTAAAAATTGCCATTACCAAGGCAGAGGCCTTGGTGTAGAAGAACAAGGAAGACGTCTGCCCATTGAAGCAAATACCATCCAACCAAGGAATTTGGGCTTAGGCTATGATACCAAATAGAAGGGTCTTACAACATCCGCTAACACCTCTAACAATGTTAGTGTTGACAACAGTTCCCTTGAAGACATACCAGAGGAGGGGTCCATCATACATGCGTATGACGATCTGAATCACATTGACCTCCCCGCCATGTTTGAATGCTTATCCATTTGTACCATAACTTTATCCCTTAAAAATCCTCAGCTTATCGATCATGACCTACAAAGTAGCACACCAGTTAGCACTTTTCCCTCAGAAGATACCTATGTACATCTAATGGGATTGGGGGAAGATGAACGCCCTAATCATAAAAGCAAAAAGAAACAAAAGAAGAATGAGTCATCAAGTGAAAACCTCACCGAGGTGCTTTTTGACTATGAAAAAGTAAAAAAAAAGGATGTATCTAACAGTGAAAACCTTAATACAGCACTAGAAGATGGGGACATTCATCTTCCCCTTGTAGGAACATGACTATCCGAGCAATCTTCGATTCTCATTGAAGAAACGCAAGAGGTGAACCTGGGGACAGAAGAGATTCCAAGAATAACCTATGTGGCTAAATCTTTATCTAAAGCAGAATACAACACCATTGTCCGAATTCTCCACGAAGGGATTATCAACTTTGCATGGGCTTACTCTGATATGCTTGGCTTAGATCCCAATCTTGTTGTCCACCATCTAGATGTCCGTCCAGAGACTAAACCTATCAAGCAGAAGCTCCGAAAAATGCACCCACAAGTGGCATTATTGGTTAAGAAAGAACTGGAAAAGTTACTGGATGCTGGTTTTATCAGGCCCATTGACTACTCTGATTGGATCTCTAATATTGTACCTGTTGCTAAACCCAATGGAGACATCAGGATTTGTATAGATTTCTGGGATCTCAACAAAGCTTGCCCAAAAGACGACTTCCCCTTTCCTAACATCGACATGTTAGTCAACATGACTGCAAGACAAGAGATGCTATCCCTCATGGATGGCTTCTCTGGCTATAATCAGATCTGGATTGTCCCCGATGATCAACATAAAACCGCTTTTACAACACCTTGGGGTACGTTCTATTATAATGTCATGCCCTTTGGTCTCAAAAATGCAAGGGCAACATATCAACGGGCAATGACAGTTATATTCCATGACCTCATTCACATCATCATGGAAGACTATGTCGATGACTACTGGCAAAATCTGGAACCAGGGAAGAACACCCTACCATTTTGAAACGGATCTTTGAGCGCTTAGAACAATACAAGCTTCGACTAAATCCAAAAAAGTGTGTATTCGGTGTCACATCAGGGAAACTCTTGGGCTTCATAGTGTCCCGCAAGAGGCATCGAGGTTGACCCAGCTAAGGTGAAAGCTATCATGGATATGCCTCCTCCAAGAAACTTGAGACAATTAAGGAGTCTCCAAGGGAAACTACAATCCATCCACCGCTTTATAGCCCAACTTGCAGATAAATGTCAGTCCTTCGCCCACCTTCTCAAGAAAGACACCAGTTTCAAGTGGAATCAATAGTGTCAGTTGGGTTTCGACATGCTCAAAGGATATTTGGCCCACCCGCCGATCTTGATGCCACCTATCCCTGGAAAACCCCTCCTGTTGTATATATCAGCCACCTCAGTAGCATTGGGGGCATTATTGGCACAACATGATGAATCTTCAAAGGAACGGGCGATCTATTACATCAGTCGCACACTGGTCGGGTATGAACTCAGCTATTCACCAATGGAAAAGGCATGTCTTATTGTGGTCTTCAGCACACAAAAGCTACGCCACTATATGCTAAGCCATCCTATAAAATTAATATCCAAAGTCGACCCCCTCAAGTACCTGCTATCCAAGACAGCACTGACTAGTCGAATGGCTAAATGGATCATGCTCCTCAATGAGTTTGATATAGAATATGTGGATAGAAAAGCCATTAAAGGACAAGTAATAGCTGATCAATTGGCGGATGCCCCATTAGTGGACGCTTATCCCATAGAAACTGCATTCCCAGATGAAGGAGTATTTGCAGTCTCAGAACCCACCATCTGGACATTGTACTTTGATGGATCACACACCCATAATGGATCGGGGGCAAGAATCTTGCTTATCACCCCCCAAGGTGACTACATACCAAGATCATTCAGACTAGCCTTTCCTTGCACCAACAACATCTCTGAATATGAAGCCCTTCTCATTCGCCTCAGAATTGTAGTTCAATGGCACATCACCCACTTGCAAGTTTTTGGTGACTCTCAGTTAGTCATAAAACAGGTCAACAATGAGTTTCTGACAAAAGATGAAAAGTTGTTACCCTACAAATGCATGGTGGATGACTTCAAGAAATATTTCACTATCATCCAATTTGAGCAGATCTCGAGACTCCAGAATAAGGCAGTAGATGCTATGGCTACCATTGGTTCTCTCCTCGACATGCCAAAAGATTGCACAAATTGTTAGTTCCTAGTTGAACAACTCCTAATTGCAGCATACGATATCCCTGAGAATGACATGGTGTGTGCTATTGTAGGTCCTGAATCCCCTTGGTACCATGACATTTACACCTACATTCATGACAACACCCTCCGACCTGATCTCACACGAAACCAACGTAAATCATTTATCCAATGCACAGCTCGTTATACCCTTATCGGTGATACACTTTATCGACGTGGATATGATGGAACTCTCCTTCGTTGTCTAGACGAAACTGAAGCCCGCACAACATTAACAGAAGTGCATAGCGGTATTTGTGGGGCCCATTCTAATGGTATGGCCCTAGCCAAGCGGATTCTCAGAGCAGGATATTACTGGCCCACAATGGAACATGATGCTTGTGAGTATGTCAAAAAGTGTCTTCCGTGCCAACAACATGCAGATCTAATTCACGCTCCAGCACAAGATCTCCAACCCATCACGACACCTTGGCCATTTTCACAATGGGGTTTCGACTTGATTGGCAAGATCTACCCTCCATCTTCAGATGGTCACACCTTTATCATCACAGCCACTGAATACTTCACCAAGTGGGTGGAAGCCATTCCACTCACTCAAATCACTGGTGTTTGGATCTCTAAGTTCATCCTCTATCATATTCTCTGCAAGTATGGTATCCCCTCCGCCATCATCACTGACAATGGAAAACCATTCAAAAATAAGTGCATAAAATCCCTTTGTGACACATATCATATCCAACATCGCTAGTCCACTCCCTATTACCCCCAAGGTAATGGACAGGCAGAAGCAACAAATAAAACATTGATCAAAATCATTAAGAAGATGGTCAATAGCATTGGCCGCGATTGGCACCTCCATATCCATCCTGCTCTTTGGGCCTACCGTACATCCATCCGCACCCCTACTGGAGCCACTCCATATTCTCTTGTCTATGGCGCTGAGGCTATCTTGCCAATCGAAGTTGAAATCCCTTCACTCTGCATCTCCCTCAAGAATCTCATCACTGATGAAGACACCGGGGTGGCACGCTTGGCACAATTGGAATTGCTCGATGAAACGAGATTCAAGGCTTATACCCATCTACAAGCTTATCAACATTGACTCAAAAGGAGCTACAATAAGAAAGTCCGCCCTCGCCAATTCGAGATTGATGATTTAGTCCTAAAAGAAAATTAGCGGAATCAGCAAGATCGAGAGAAGAAAGGTAAGTTTGAAGCAAACTGGTTGGGCCCTTATGTCATCACCTCCAAGTATGGTTCTGGTGTCTACAGGCTCTCCACCCCTGAAGGTGAGCCTTTGGAGGAACCCATCAACATCATGCATCTGAAGAAGTTCTACACTTAGATCAGCTGGGGTATCCTTCCTGGTAAAAGTTAAAAATACAAAAAAAATCCAAAAATCCAAAAATCCAAAATAGTAAAGAGAAATAATTCATCCTATGGTGAAAACCACCCCTGCGTGGCACCTTGGATACATACGATTGGTGAAAACCTAGCAACGGGCGCCTCTCGTATAGGGCTGAATCATTATCTATCGAGCGTCTTGGTTACTCTATGGCTTACCCACCGATTTCTCAATCCCCATATCCTCCCATCTGCTTGCATCACCTTGTCGCTTGGTATATTTTGGTTGAGCATTGGACGACTGTCATCCGCTATCCAACACCTTAAGCTTATTATCCTAATCTGAGCTTGTGTCATCTCTTCTTGGTCTCATCGTGTCTCCCTCCGAACTACATTGCCTCTGCACTTGCTTGTAGGAAAGGTTGATCTTTTGATCTGCCCCCGGGGCTTCTCCATGTCTTCATCCCCCATCTTTTGTCATCATCACCCTCTTTCCGCTTTTCTCATCATCCCCTCTTGAACTACGACGCCTCTGCGCTTGCACATAGGCAAGGCTAATCTTTGGATCAACCCTCGAGGCATTTTGTCCTTCATCACCTGCCCTCATGGTCCGCTTTTCGATCTTATCCATCTTCGATCTTTTGTCATATCTGAACTATGTTGCCCCTGCGCTTGCACGTAGGCAAGGTTGATCTTTTGATCTGCCCCCGGGGCTTATGTCTATCTTGGTCTTCCATCGGTTTCCATTGGTCCACTTTCCACTCTTTTATCATGAACTACGAGGGCTCTGCGCTTTCACGTAGGCAAGGTTGATCTTTGATCAACCCTCGAGCCCCTAGGTCTTTAGGTTGTGTCTCATCCTCTCATTGTTAGGTATGTCCCTATCGTCGCTGATTCTTCACAAACAAGGTCTCCTCGTATTACAAAATCTGCCCAATGGCAATTATCCTGCGTCATCTAGGTCACTTTAGATTAGTATCCATCATCGGTCTTAACAGGATGCATCCTTCCTAACATACCACATCAACCCCATCCATCACTGGGATCTTATGGCAAAGAACACTTGTAATTGATTACTATCTTTTGGTACTTTTCGATTTTGTTTATCATTTGAGCTCCCTATAATCACTAGTCATGATCGCCATGATCCTTCATATTGTGGTGTGTTTTGCCTAGTTACCATAGGGACATCTCTTGACTTTTGTTTTTGTCTGCTGGGATGCCCCACATGGTACCCACCGGGATTATTTTCGGACCCCGTGTTATGTGGGGGCATCTCTTTGTGCTTGTGGTTATTCCAATACCTGGCCTGACCAACATCATCGCGACTTTGGGGTATTGTGATATCCTTCTTGTTTGTCACGTTTGTTTTCTGTATTTGACATTAATTCGTCTTGGTTTGCATACCTTGACGTCCGATGTCTTATGCTATAGCAAAAATCAGTGCTCTAACGGGTGGCAAGTTGCATTTCATCTCATTGCATTTTCATGTTGCATGTTCCCTCTTCATCCTATCTTGCCCCTACGTCTATGACTTGTGGTTTTGGTTGTGCAAACTCTCATTCACTCTTACTAAATTTTCTTCTCGGGATACTTACGGTTTTTGATAGGTACTGCCACCCCCACACCCTACACCTATCATCTACCCATTGATACTTATGTCCACAATCATTAGGTCCATTTATCCATTTACATCCATTCATTTATCCATTTACATTAAACATTCATCCATTTGCATTAAATTCATTAAGTTCATTAACATCCATACATCCATTCATTTATCCATTTACATCCATTCATTTATCCATTTACATTAAACATTCGTCCATTTGCATTAAATTCATTAAGTTCATTAACATCCATACATCCATTCATTTATTCATTTGCATTCACATCAATCATTAGGTCCATTTATCCATTTACATTAAACATTTGTTCATTTGCCTTTGCATTAAATTCATTAAGTTCACTAACATCCATACACCCATTCATTTATTCATTTGCATTCACATCAATCATTAGGTCCATTTATCCATTCGTTCATTTGCATTTGCATCAATTCATTAAGTTCATTAACATTCATACATCCATTCATTTATCCATTTGCATTCACATCAATTCATTACTCACCTCATTAACACAATTGCATTACCATTCATAAATCATTTAACACAATCACACATGTATAAGTAAAACATCAACATCACATAAAACATCTTATACATATGCATAACATACATACTATCATAGGAACATCACATAAAATACCATATGCATACCATCCATCGCCAAAATGTGTGACATACTATCAATGGGACCATCACATATCATCATCATAATAATACACTGTCCATATCCAAAATATGGTCATCATATATACACCTCCATATCATGCTCAACATAAGGTGCACTCCACTACCATCTGGTACCTGTCAAAAACACCTGCATCCTGTCATCTATCCTCTGCATGTCCTGAGCTGCCCACATCTGACCTCTGTGGAGACTTAGGTACTGGCCCCCTGTGTGTCGGAGTCCCCTGGGACTCACGCCCTGGAGTCCCAAACCGAGAAGGAGCCGGCTGAAAATCACTGTACCCTCTGGTCCGTGTACCTAATGACTGTGATGGTGTCGGCATTTGAGGTGTCTGCCTAACATACCGCGCTGTACGCTATGTCGGATCTGGCACTGCCTGCTCATACGCGCACCTCCAATACGCTGCCTCCTACATATAGTCATCTCTCTGCCTAGCTTGGTACCGAGTGACATTCCGCTCATGCCTGTACCTGTCCCTCTCTCTACTCATGGCCCGTCGCTCCTGCTCCCATGCCTCCTGTGCCGCTGTCAATAAACATATCTGCTCTACAGATCTATCCCTCTCTACACGCATCATCTCTAGCACAGTCTCATCACTCGACCCTCGACATGCCCGCATCTGTGCTATATCCCCCTCAGCATTCTCTGCCCGACCCACTGCTGCGTCTTTCTGGAACTGCAAAATCTGAACCTGTCTCCATAAACTGTCCCTGTCTCCCTAGAGTGCCTGCATCTGTCCCTATAAACTCTCTCTCTCTCTCTCCCTGGAGAGCCTGCACCTATCCCTGTGCACTCTCTCTCTCCCACTGCACCATCTCCAGTCTAACCTCTGCGGCCTCGGCCCTCACCCTCATCTCCTCTGCAGATGCCTCTACCATATATGCCCTCTCCTGCAGTGTCATCCTCTCATCCTGAAATCCTGCCACCTGTAGTCTCAATGTCTCAATCTCCCCCCCTCCTGCTGACTCCGGCTGCCCCCGCATCTGTGCAACTGTCATCGCTGCCTCTAGCCTGTCTCGATCCCATGTCACCCGAGCCAGCTCCCCCTGTGCTCTCTCCCTCTTTGCTCACATCTCATCTCTCTTTCTCTCTATAGCCAATACATCTGTCGTGAGCCGGCTCACCACACGATCAAACACTATATCCTCTCTATCCTGTATCCTCCGTACCTCTGTCTCCGCCCTCCTCACCTCCTCCTCTAGCACCCATATCCTCGCCTGGGCCTCTCTCAGTAAAACCACTGGATCATCAACTACGGCTGCTGGTACTATGGCTAACGGCTCCATCACTAGTACACCTGAGTCCATCGCCTCTCCCTCTCTCTCCTCCTGCACCGGCTCTGTCTGGCGCGTCAATTAAATCCTCCGCGGTTGTCCATTCCTCCCCACCCTTATCAGTCTCCTACCCTCCTGCTCAACTGGCTAAACTCTCCCCTGACGACTGCTCTCAGGCCTCTCCCTGGACTGTCCTGTACCATCCACCACCCTCTCTGCCTCATCTTGCGGATCTCTGGCTCTCCCCTCCACCGGCAACTCTGAGACTCCCCCCTCCTCCTGCTCAACCCTCACCTGCACCCACCTCTGTCTTACTCTAACGCCAATCCCTCGCTGAGCAGCTCTCCCCTCCACCACCCGAAGCATCTCCACCTCTGGATCACTCTCCAATCTCACCACCTCTATCTCCTCCCCCCCATCAGCTCCTCCTCCTCGGCCTCCTCCTGAGTCTACCCCTACTTGTCGGCTGGTCTCCAGAAACACCCCCCTCCGCACCACCACTCTTGGGTCCCTCATCATCTTGTCTCTCATCCTCCTGTCCACCCTGCTCCGCCTCCTCTTCTTGCTCATCCCCTGGTGCCCCCTCCAGGGCCCCCACAGCTAGCATCTCCGGTGTAACCCTACCCCATCGATGGTTGCGAAACCACCGACCATACCGATCTGTCACTCCATCATCCTTTGGACCTTGCCACCTCTCTGAATAGGGCACCCCACCTGCCATCACCCATGATGCCCTCACGTCTCTCGCTACCAATGCCGCCCCCCAAGGTACTTCCCTGGTAAGCCAATGAAACATCACCGGTGATCCTGGAATGTCCTGCACCAGTCCAAACTATCGTCCCACTCGGTCGGGACGATGTAGCTCCACTATGTACTTGGGGCTCCCAATTAGGTAACATCTACATAGAAAGAACCCTCGCTGTCTCTCCTCCTCAGTCCTCCATCCTCTAAACTGTCGAAACATATATGGCTGCCATATAATATCCTCTCTCCGTAAATCATCAAATGCCCTCCTCCACCGCTCCACCTCTCCCTGTGTCTCATACCGTAGGATACAACCCCTAGCTGCCCCGAACTGCCACGCCACTGGCTCTCTGTCATCCAAATCCCCTCCCCTGATCACTAAGGGCCTCGTCACCGCGATGTGCGTCCATCCCCATACCCGCAGTAGTGTCTGATGTGTCAAGCTCTGCCCTCCCTGATAGCAGATCATGTGCATATCTCGATATAACTGAGCCAATACACATGACTCCCAAGAGAACTGCCCATCCCCCCACTCGACAATATGTCGAATCACCCCCATATACCGTAAGCTGTAGAAACGCCTACTCCGGTCTGGCAACAGAATCCCGCTGATCAAACAACATAGAAATAGTGGTAACGCTGGCACTCCCAGATCCAAGCATTTGTCCACATCCAACCCCCCCTCTGTATCGGCAGGTCATCATGCCCAAACAACACCAGAACGGTCTCATCCAACTGCTCTCCTCTCAACTCCCCCTCGCACACTAACCGTCTCGCTATCGGGAGCCTCAAGATACGCCACACATCCTCCAATATAACCGTCATCTCTCCAGTCAGCAAATGGAACGTCGATGCAGTCGAGCTCCACCTCTCTATCAGGGCGGTCAGCATCGCCTGATGAGCCCTCATCTCTGGAAACTGCACCAAGTTCAATAACCTTGCCTACTCCAGAGCTGCATGGTCCGCTCCGTTCATCGCCTCAATCGACGACGCCAACGCCTCCGGCCTCCGCTCGTGAGTCCGCAGTCTGCCAAAATCCTGCAAAAATATCATCCCCTATCAGAAACTTTTTTTGGGTCTCCAAATCTCATCTACCCTCTCTTTCTTTTTTTTTCTCTCCCTCTTTTTCACTGTCTTCTCTTCCCCCTCCCCTTGCGGCAAGGCGAACCCGCCCCTGCAGCGGGGCATCCCGTTGGGGTGGATCTGCCCCCTGCAACGGGGCGGCTCCGCCCGTGGTATGCATTGCGGTAAAATGACCCCATTCGCGATTAAATATTGCGATCCATTCTGCGATTAGGTTATTTCTTGATGCAAATTCTTCCGGGGTGCACGGCCGGGGCCCATCCTGGCGTCGATCGCCCGTCGAACCTCATCTATTCGGTGGACGATCTCGGTGTCATTATCTCCCGGCATCTTCACTTCTTTCTGTTCGCTCTTTCTCTTCTTCTCTCAACTGCTACAATGCAAATGAGGTGAGGTAATTTTCAAAATTACTTTATATTAACCTTTAAAAGGTATTTTTTACCTTTTATTTACCCTTTTATTCCTCGAATTAATCTCTTTTCTTCCCGGGGCTTCCATTTGCACTCTGTTTGTCCGATTGACTTCATTCAAAAGGAAAAATTGCCTAATTTTTTGTTCTCTTTCCAACCATATCATCCGTTTCTTCCTATCGAGATGTTGCCCGGGACCCTTCTTTTTCCCCCGTCACCCTCTCGAGGGGGCATACCCTTCGCATTTACCAATTTTTCTAACCATAATCAACACCTTCCACGATTGGGGCATCTTCATCCATTCCTTATTAACTAAACGACTCAGATCCTCTTTCCCATGCTGGGGCATCTCCTTTCGATCACTTCTTCTAGTCATTTGCACTTTCTTTTCTTCGAAGTACTGTTATTCTAACGATACTTCGAAGAGGGGAAAAATGTAGACATCCAAATTTGATCACTTCCATATGATCAAAATCGTCTATTATATTCATCTATTACATTAACGGTGATTAAATAATTTATTTAATCATTATTTCATTTTCTGCCTAAGGTTCCTAAAGTATCTAATTAAATAAATTAAATACTCTACCTTACACCTTGTTCTTCTCTAAATTAAATAAATATGACAAATTATTTAATTTAGCCTTTTAACCCATTTGAATTAAAATCAATTTTTAATTCCTCTTTTCTCTCTCTTTGTCACATTCTCCATAACCCTCTTCTAATTCGGATTAAATTAATTAATCTGTGATTAGGATGTGCACCACTTAATCTTAATTAAGTGTCACATCCTCCATAATCTCCCACTTGCCTCTAATCTCCCATTAATTACCTTAACCATGTGTTTGCACAACCTTAATCAGAATCATTAGCCACATTTGGCTTACCTTTTCTAGTCAACCTTCCCACTTACCATTTTTGATATGGACTCCCTTCCCCATGTGAATTTTTAATTCACTTTTATCTTTCCAAGGTCTTTCCCATCCCCATGCAAGATTCTAGAAGCCTTGCCTTGTCACTTCACATGTGCCAAAGGCTTTTAGAACCTTGGACTTGTCACATCTCCCACATGTGACAAATCTCCAGCTTTTTGGAGATCTCCTTTTATCCAATGAATCCTCCATTAAATGTAAATTTATTCTTCCCACACATTTCCCTTTTTCCCATGGAGATTTTTGAGGAATTCTAAAATTTCTCAAAAGTCTCTTTCATCCTCATTTGGGGACAAGAAGTTATTTTTTGAGGAAATCTTCTCATTCCCCAATGTACCTCAAAGGTACTTGTCCTTCATCCACCTCATGTACTTCCCTTCCACCTCTTGTCCTTCTCTTCCACCTCATTTTCACATCACTCCACCTTAGGACATCTCACCCTCCACATGTCAAGATATGAGGGCTTGTGAGTCCTCAACTCACCATAGCCCTTCATCTTGATCTTTGTTGGATCAATCCCAACCGTTGAATTCTCTAGAGAATTCAATTTGGCCTATAAATACCCCTTCAATTCCTTCATTTTAAAAAAACAAGTCTTTTGCAAATAAACTCTTGCAAAATTGCCATTCAATCTCTCATCCATTTTAGCATCCTTATTGCATCAATTCATCTTGCATCCACTTCATTTTCATTTCCATCCAAGGAGCACACAAGACTTCAACATCAAGGGCCAACCAAGGAAGCAACAACATGAAGGTATAACAGCAATTTACTTGTTCATCTTGCTTTCATATTGTTTATTTTCTTAGGCTAATCATTGAGGTGCCCTATTATCTTGTTGTTTCTCTTTATTGCACTATTAGTTTTATCTAACATCTCACATTTAGGAAGCAACATTTTATTAGGATCACAGTAGTTAAAGGTGAAAAGGTAAGCACATTTTATTTGTGTATAGGTAACACTTATTCTACCTTAGTTGCTACATAAATAGTTGCTACTAAGACAATTATAGCACTTGCTATAGGGACACAAATAGAATTGTGGCACCATAGACTTGGGAACATGAGTGAGAAAGGGATGAAGATCCTTCACTCCATAAAGTTGCTACCAAGGCTAAAACAAATTGACTTGGATTGCTGCAAAAATTGTTTTTTATGGAAAATAGAAAAGAGTTTGATTTCTCAAAGTTGGGAAAGAGAAGAAGAGTGAGAAATTAGAGCTTGTGCATTCATATGTATGAGGACTAGCTCAGGTATCTTCTCTTGGTGGCTCTTGTTATTATGTTACTTTTATTGATGATGCAACTACGAAAACATGGGTGTATTTCCTAAAATAAAAATCAGAAGTGTTTGAAACTTTTAAAACGTGGAAAGCTTTGGTTGAGAATGAGATGGGAAAAAGTTGAAGTGTCTTAGATCTAATAATGGAGGTGAGTATTGCAGCATATAATTTAAAAATACTGTTCATACAATGGAATCCGTAGGCAAAAAATAATTCCTGGAACCCCACAAGAAAATGGTGTGCCTGAGAGGATGAATAGGACCATTATGGAGCGTGCAAGGAGCATGAGATTGCATGTTGGACTACCCTTACATTTTTGAGCAGATGTTGTACATACTGTTGTTTATTTAATAAATAGGGGACCTTCAAATCCTTTGGATGGTGGCATTCTAGAGGAGGCTTGGACAAGTAAAAAGGTAAACTATTCATTTCTAAAAACCTTTAGTTGTGAAGCTTTTGTCCATGTTGATATTGAAAATAGAACCAAGCTTGAGGCTAAGTCTAAAATTTTTACCTTTATTGGATATGGAGTAGATTAATTTGGTTATTGGTTATGGGATTATGAAAATCATAAAATCATTAGGAGCAGAGATGTTATATTCAATGAGAAGGTCATGTATAAGGATTAGCTGCAAGAAAAGAAGCATGAACAGGCCAAAAAGGAATATGTGGTGTTGGATGAGATTCCAAAAAATAAAATGCCAGTGGTACCTGATGCTTAGCAACAACAAGTTATCCCACAGACTCCTGCAAGTGTTAGACATTCTACAAGGATAACTAGACCTCCAGAAATATTTTCTCCATTATTATATTCTATATTATTAACTAATTCTAGTGAACCTGAAGGTTATGAAGAAGCAATGTAGGTAGATACCAAAAAGTAGTGGGAGCTAGGAATGAAAGAGGAAATGAATTCCTTGTTGTAAAATTAGACTTGGGACTTAGTCCAATCACCTTCAAGTAAAAGAGCATTGCTAAATAAATGGGTTTACAAGTTGAAGGAAGAAGATGGAGGCAAGAAAAGATATAAGGATAGACTCATGGTAAAAGGTTTTGCATAGAAAAAAGTTATAGATTTTGATGAAATATTTGTTGAAAAAGAAAAATGAGAGGGGGGTGAAACATTTGTAACAAATTTTAACCTTTAAGAACTTCCACCATAGATTAGTTCAATTATCATTCACAAATCATTTACTTTGCTAATGTGATTAATCATTAAGTGAAAAAGTAGAAACTGAAAAACATCACACAAAATAACACCATATTTATAGAGAATATCAAAACTGAATGCAAAGGCTCATTGCCAGAGAAGGATCACTGCTAGAACAAGACTTACTGTCTGGAACAAGACTCACTGTCCAAAAAGAGTTAACCACCTAGAGGGCTCATTACCACAAAATGAAAAATAAGATAGAAGAGATTTGTTACAGAGAGAAAACAATATCAATGCAATGGATATTTCCACCATAATTCACTCACACACTTGCAGACATGCTTGGATGATAGAGTACACCTTCAACTCACTGCTTCTGAAAAATCACAATTAGATTTCACACTGATCTTCTCAAAATCGCATCACATACACACTATTTAACATCTATCTCACATCTATCTCACATCTATCTTGCCTGCATTCATTCATCATAAAAATATCAACTTGTATTTATACCGTCTTCAAATTTGAAACTCATTCAAAGTTGGCCACACACCATTTGCATTTATAAATTCAAATTAGGTCAACACCAAAACATTCTACAATGGAATTAGAATGAGGGTGACCCAAACACACATATAATGAGGACCTAAATAAGTCCCAACGTGATTCAACATGCTTCAATAAAGTTTGTAAGTAGTGTTAAACACAAGCTTAACCAAACCAGTGTAAAACACATAGATCAATTAAGCACACACAACCTTAGCATGATCTAATATTTCCAGATAACAAAATTAATTGGAACACAAACTCATCAACTTATCCTTAGAACCACAAGTCATAAGACTCTAACAAGAATTAATTTGGAGCAGCTACATTTCTCCCGGACCTCAACTAGATACACAAAAAAGCACGGTTTATAACTAGTGAACATAAATCGCACTGTACAACGATCCAAAAACCCAAAATTTGGATATTGCATATTCCAATAATCATGAACAATATCTCAGATCCTCATTAACATAGCAACAAATCCTAAAGAAAAACCCGAAGCAAACATTGAATACTTGCAACCTTTCTTCATTACAATATTCTCAATATCCTTGACATATACAACCAATAACCATCATTCATGACATCATTGAAATCAACAACCAATTGACATCAATGACAACACCTTCATACTTGCAACAATCTCCCCCTTTGTCACTAATGGCAACATATGATGTGAAAACACATTAAAGACAACACAAGACCTCTGAACAAATTTTCTCATGATTTTACTTTCTCCCCCTTAGTGGATAAACTTTTTCACATGATACTTTCTCCCCCTTTGACATCAATGGCAAATGAAAAAGATGTTTTACATTGATTTCCATTTGAAATTAAGAAAAAAAATACTCTTTCAATGACAACAAATGACACTACCTACTCCCCCTGAGAGGTAGCCACCAAACATCAGTCTAGAAGAAACATAGATCCATAGAACCACTAGACTAATGCATCTCCATATGCATCTAGGTCAAGAAAGGAGGGGAAATAACCCCTACCTTCTCCCAAAGATACTCAAAAGTATCTTTATGAAGAGCCTTCGTAAATATGTCATCAACTTGATCCTTCATAGGTACATACTCAAGCTTTACTTCATTTTCCATAACCTTTTCTCACAAAAAGTGATACCTTATTGATATATGTTTTGTCCTTGAGTGCAGAAGATAGAAATGGGATCATCATACATTACTCTGATATCTTTCAATATTTGTCTCATCCACAAAACTTGTGTACAAAAAGATGTTGCAACAATACACTCAACCTCTGCAATGGATAAGGAAACTAAATCTTTCTTTTTACTCAATCATGACACCAATCTGCAACCAAGGAAGAATGCATCACCACGTGTACTTTTTTTCGTCATCAACACAACCTACCCAATCTACATCTGTATAAGTACTTTAGTGTAAAATCAATATCTCTAGGATACCACAAGTCGTAATACGAAGTGCCATTCAAGTATCTGAATATCCTCTGAACAACAACAACATGTGTTTCTCTAAGGTCTTCTTGAAATCTAGCCACAAGACAAACTGCATGCATGGTATCAAGTCTAGTAGCAGTTAAATAAATTAATCCTCCAATCATAGATCCATGTTTTCTCTTATCAGCCTTAGGTGAATCATCATCTTTACTCAATTTATAGCCAGTCACCATAGGAGTGCATACCAATTTGGAACCATCCATCCCAAACTTCTTCAACATTTCTCTTACATGCTTTGACTATGAAATAAAAATCCCTTTCTTTGTTTGATTGATTTGTAGCCCAAGAAATAAATTCATCTCACCAAGCATAGACATCTCAAATTATTTTTGTATCTCTTTGTCAAACATCTTGCACATTGTTTCATTTCCTCCAAATATAATATCATCAACACATCACATACAACCACTATCAAGATTTTTTTATTTTCAATTTTGAAGTACAAATTACTATCTTTCGTACCTTTATTGAAACCTTGTTGAATCAAATATATATCTAACCTTACATACCAAGATTTAGGAGTTTTCTTTAATCCATATAAGGTGTTCTTTAATCTACAAACCATATCCAATTGATCTGAAAACTGAAATCCTTCTGGTTGCTCCATGTAGACCTCTTCTTCTAACTCACCATTTAGAAATGTGGACTTAACATCCATCTAATAAACTTTTAAATCTTTATGAGAAACAAATGCTAAAAAAATTCTAATAGCTTCCATCCTTTCCACCAGAGCAAAGGTCTCCCTAAAATATATACCTTGTACTTGTGAGTAATCCTTACACACAAGCCTTACCTTATTTCTAAACACTTCTCCATTCTCATTCAACTTGTTTCTGAATACCCATTTTGATCTAATTATGTTTTTATCTGTCGATCTAGGGACCAATTCCCATGTTTGATTATTCTTAGTCTACATAAGTTCTTCTTCCATAGCTTTCATCCAATGCTCGTCATTACATGCTTCACTCACTATATTTAGTTCAACTTCAGAAAGTAAGAACAAATTTATTTCACCACTAGCAACTCTACTTGTTGTCAATACTCATTTCCTCTTGTCTCCAATGATTTGACATTCTGAATGATTTTTCTGCACATATTTAGATGTATTTGGGGACACCACTAGAGCTTCTTCTTCTTCATTTTTCTTTTCTTTTTCTTCCACAACTTCTTCTACTCTTATGCAATCAGGTTCATCAGATACATATCCATTGACTTCAATTGAATTCTGCAATGCTTCATCAACCTTGACATTTGTGCTCTCTACAATATTTCTCTTTTATTGAAACATCTATAAGATTTTCTTTGAGTAGAGTATCCAAGGAAGATACATTCATCACATCTATCATCAAATGTCCCTAAATTTTCTTCATCCCTTTTGATATAACATTTTCTTCCAAATACCTTGAAATGCTTGACAATAGGAATTCTTCCACACCATAGCTTGTAGAGGGTCTTGGTATTGTTAAATTTTTCTTGAACTCAATTGAACACATAAACAACAATGTGAATAGCTTCTCTCCAGTAAAATTTCAATAGACTTGCCTTTGTAATCATTGATCTAGCAGCTTCTTGAATCGTTATGTTCTTTCTTTCAACAACTCCATTCTACTAAGGAGTTCTAGGAGCAGATAACTATCTTTTTATTCCATGAACTTCACAAAACATATTAAACTCATTGGAGATGAATTCACCATCTTTGTCAGACCTCAATCATTTTATTCTCAAATTTTCTTCATCCTCTACCATAGCCTTAAATGCCTTGAATCTATCTAATGCACCATATTTCTCTCTAAGAAAATTAACCCATGTATATCTAGAGTAATCATGAATCAAAAGCATAAAGTACCTATCAACTTGTAGAATTATCACTCTTGTAGTACCACAAAGATCTATATGAATGGAATCCATTAGTCCGGTAGTAGATTGTTCCTTCGACCTAAAGTAGTTTCTAGCTTGCTTTCCAAACTGGAAATTCTTGCAAATAGCATTAACAGGATTTGTAATCCTTAGTAAATCTCTCACAACTTGTACAATGTTGATCCTTGCCAAGTTATCAAAATTCATTTGACACATTCTCTGGTGCCATAACCAATTATCATTAATCTGATTCATAAAGAAATATCCTTCAACACCCTTAAGTTGATAAATATTTCCTTCAAACTTCTTACTAGCAACAATCATTGTTCCAGATCCTTTCCTGATTTCACATCTCTCATCCTCAAATACAAGATTATATCCTTTACTACACATCTATCCAACACTTAAAATATTATTCCTTAAACCCTTAACATAGTAGACATCATCAGTGTTATGATTGTCATCAGAACTTACTGAACCTATCCCACAAATATTAGCACCAGTATCATCTCCAAATTTAACTAAACCTCCATCATATTTTTCAAGTTTAACAAACTTACTCTTATCACCAGTCATGTGATGTGAACAACCATTATCGAAAACCTAGTAGTTCTTTTCTTGTTTAGCATGAAGTGAAGAGATCACAATATCTTCATCTTTCTCTGGAGGACTTTCCTTCACCTATCTTTTAGTATTAGTAGGAGTAGATTCATCTTTTATAGCAAATAACAAGCATTCATTATCATCAAAATCTCCATAATTAGACTCTTCATCAGAAATACCAGCATCTTCGTTTACATGATATGCTCTCTTAATCACCTTCCCTTTGTTTTCTTTGCTTAATCTATGTTTATTCCTCTTAGCTCTTTCTAGACATCTAGAAGCATAGTGACCAATTCCTCCACAACTAAAGCATTTAAAAGGTAAACTACCTTCATACTTACTAGAGACCTTTTTCATTCTTCTTACAAAGTTAGCTTCTACATCATCAAAGTTCTCTTCATTTGGATCTTCAACTCTTGTAGCCCTAAAAGTAGTTTTTGTCTTTGATCCATTTCTCAAGCTAGGCTTTCTCATTTCATAAGATTTTAGAGTACCCAACAACTTATCTTTAGTATATGTCTTATAATCTATGTATTCTTTAATAGCAGATACCTTTTCACTGTACAATAGAGAGAGTTTTGAGAACCTTCTTCACAATCCTAGATTCATCCACTATAGCACCAAGTCCTCGTATTCCACCTACTAGCTCATCCACTTTCTATGTACATAGGATTTAATGTTCTCATCTTCAAACATCTACAGGAGCTCAAATTGTGCCTCCAAATTCTACAACTTTGCTTCTTTGACCCTTTCATCTCCTTCATGCATCTTTTCCAATTCGTCCTAGACCTCTTTAGCAGTCTTCAAATTTGCAACTTTAACTAACTTGGAATGTGAAAGACTATTCTTCAGAATAAACTTCTCCTTGTTGTTTGCTTCATGTGCCTTGATCTCATCGACTATACTCAGACCATTTGCAGGAGGAGTGTAAGTAGACTTGTAGGAATTCTCAACATCATATCCACAGTACTCTAGATATCCTTCCATACTTATCTTTCAGAGGACATAGTTAGTCCCATCAAACCTAGGACATTCAATAGTGATCTTGCTCGCCATCCTGAACCTTCCTTAAGCGATTAAGCTCTACTCCAAGGAACCAAGCTCTGATACCAATTGTTGAACAAGACAACTGAGAGGGGGGGTGAAATGGTCATAGCAAATTTTAACCTTTAAGAACTTCCACCAGAGATTAAATCAATTATCATTCACAAATCCTTTACTTTGCTAATGTGATTAATCATTAAGTGCAAAAGTAGAAACTGAGAAACATCACACACACAATAACACTAGATTTACATGGAAAACCCAGTAAGGGAAAAACCACGGTGAGGATTAGCTCACAATATAAAGAATATCAAAACCGAATACAAAGGCTCACTACCAGAGAATGCTCACTGCCAAAATAGGACTTACTATTCAGAATAGGACTCGCTGTCCAACAAGGGTTAACCACCCGGAGGGATCACTACCACAAAATTATAAAGAATATAGAAGAGATTTGTTACTGAGAGAAAACAATCTCAATGCAACAAATATTTCCACCAAAATTCACTCACACATTTGTAGGCATGCTTGAATGATAGAGTACACCTTCATCTCACTGCTTTTGGAAACTCACAATTAGATTTCAGACTGATCTGCTCAAACTCACATCACATACATTGTTTCACATCTATCTCACATCTATCTTGCTTATATTCATTCATCATAAACATCTCAACTTTTATTTATACCGTCTTCAACTTTGAAACTCATCCAAATTCATCCACACACCATTTGCATTTACGAATTCAAATTAGGTCAGTGCCAAAACATTCTACAGTGGAATTAGAATGAGGGTGACCCAAACACAGATCTAACGAGGACCTAAATAAGTCCCAACATGTTTCAACACACTTCCATAAACTTTGTAAGTAGTGTTAAACACAAGGTTGGCCAAACCAGTGTAAAACACATAAATCAATTAAGCACACACAACCTTAGCATGATCCAATCTTTCCAGATAAAAAAATTAATTTCAACATGACCTCATCAACTTATCTTGAGAACCACAAGTCATGAGACTAACAAGAATAAATTTGTAGCAATACATTTCTCCCAAACCTCGGCCAGATACATAGAAAATCACAATTCACAATTGGTAAACATAACTCACATTGTACAATGATCCAAAAACCCAAAATATGGATATAACAACTTCCAACAATCATGAACAATACCTTAGATCCTCATTAAGATAGCAACAAATCCCAGAGTAAAACTCAGAGAAAACATTGAATACCTGCAACCTTTCTTCATTACAATTTTCTCAATATCCTTGACATATACAACCAATAACCATCATTCATGAAATCAATGAAAACAACTAATTGACCAGTTAAACAGTTGACATCAATGACAACACCTTCATACTTGCAACAATATTTTCTCTGGTTGTAAAGATGACTTCTATTAGAACTATTCTAAGATTTTTGGCTATGTAAGACTTGCATCTTGAACAGTCGGATGTGAAAATATAATTTCTCCATGGGGATTTGGAAGAGGAAATATACTCGCAGCAACCACAAGGATATGAGGTCAAGGGTAAGGAGAAATTTGTGTGCAGGTTAAAGAAGAGTTTGTATGGTCTAATACAAGTACCTCGACAATGGTATTTGAAATTTGATAGTTTTATGGCTAAACAACGTTACAAAAGATGTCATTCTGATTATTGTGTTTATTTTAAGAAATTGGGTAATTGCAACTATATTATCCTATTACTTTATGTTGATGACATGCTTTTTGTCGGGTCTAACATGTAGCATACTAATGAACTTTAAGTAGAAATTAGAAAATTCATTTTCTATGAAAGATTTGGGTGCAGTAAAACAAATCCTTGGTATGAGGATCACATGGGACAGGGAAAACATAAAATTATTTTTGTTCTCAAAGTGAGTATGTAGAGAAGGTTTTGAAAAGGTTTAACATGCAAAATGCAAAATCAGTTAGTACACCTTTTCCTAGTCATTTTAAGTTGACTAACGAGATGTGTCCAAAGACAGAAGAGGAGAAAGACAAAATTTCTAAGATACCATATGCATCAATAGTTGGTAGCTTGATGTATCCAATTTGGTATCACAAGGCAAGATATTTCAAATTTAGTGGGAGTTGTGAGAAGCTATATGAGCAATCCAGGAATGGAACATTGGAATGTGGTAAAATGGATTCTCTGATATTTGAGAGGTACTACTTCAAAGAAACTATGTTTTGAAGGAACAAATTCTTCTCTAAGAGGATATGTTGACTCTGATCTAGTGGGTGATATTGATAGTAGGATGAGTACTATAGGGTATGTTTTTACTATAGGAGGTATTGTATTCAGTTGGATTTCAAGGCTATAAAAGGTTGTTGCACTTTCAACCATTTAAGCTAAGTATGTTGCTACTACAAAGGATAGCAAGGAGATTATTTGGTTACAAAATTTTCTAGAGGAATTAGGACAATGACGAAGATAGCCCTTTGTACATTGATAGACAAAGTTCCATTCATCTTTCTAAGAATTCAGCTCTACATTCAAAAACTAAGCACATACAGCTCAAATACCACTTCATATGGTCAATTTTGGAGGATAAACAGTTGAAGCTAGAAAAAATTCACACAAGTGAGAATCCTACATATATATTCACAAAGGTAGTTACATGGGAGAAATTGATTTCCTCATCAGTTTTCATTATCCTTCACAAATGATAATGGTGGACATAAGAAACTAGCTAGATCTGTAATCCAGTGGGAGCTGCAAGTGCAACAATGTCATCCAGGATCAGTCTCCAAGTGAGAGATTATTTGGTGTGGAGCCTGATCAGCATCCGAGTGGGAGATTGTTGGTATGTGGCAACTAATCATGCAAATATTGTACACTCTTTACATATTATTTTTCCCTTTTTGCACGTCAAGTGGTCGGTAGTTAATTTTTTGTTAATCGATAAATGAAAAATGACTTTGTAAAACCCTAATTCTAGAAGCTTCCAAAAAGCTTGTTATAAGAAGTTGGGATGTAAGTTGTGGTATGGTATTCATGAGATTGTAATCTATTTTGCACTGGATAATAAAATCATTTGATGGTCAATTTTCTATGGATGTAGCCCATATTGGGTGAAACACGTTCAAATTTTGTGTTGATCACTTTTGTGTTATTCTTCATTGATATTTCTAGGTTATTTAATCAACATATAATTATTAATGTTTATTGCTCCAATCTTCCTGAACCCTAACATCACTTTCTCTTTTTTGGTGTGTTTTCAACAAACCTTCCAATTGTCGTATCCTCTCCATAGACTCCTTTAATTCTTTACCAATATCCTTTTTCTCAACAAAAACTTCATCTCTTTCCAAAAACTAGTCATTCCTCTCACTTGTATACTTATTACCCTTTGAATTAGGGATCTTTGGGGTTATTTTTCATGTTTTCCTTGTAACAAAAGCATCCTATGAATCAAATTTAGAGGTGCTTGTAAAATTCCATGACTATGTAATAGGTGCATTTTTATGACAAAGGTTTTCTCCACACAAGATTTGAACCACATATCTAAACATTTGACTACTCCCCTTGAGTAGCAGCCACCACAACATCAATGATCATAGGATATGACTATTAAATGCACAGAATGATGCAAGTCATTGCATCTTAATTCTGATTAAGAGGGGTAATCACCCCTAGCTTCCCTCTAAGATACTCAAAATTATCCTTAGGCCGGGGCTTGGTAAAGATATCTACAATTTGTTCCTTAGTAGGCACATACTCCAATCTGACTTCATTTCCACTCACTTTCTCTCTCAAAAATTGAAACTTGATATATATATGCTTGGTTTTTGAATGCAACACCGGATTCTTAGAAATGTTAATTGCACTTGAATTATCACAGAACATAGCAATAGGTTCATCATACACAAATCTGATATCTTTCAACATATGCTTCATCTACAATACTTGAGTATAATTGTTAGCACCGACCATGTATTTTGCTCTGCAGTAGATTAAGAAATGACATTCTACTTCTTACTTAACCATGAAATCAGCTTCTTTCCCAATAAAAATGCACCACCACTAGTACTCTTTATTTCATCCACATATCTTGCCCAAGCAACATCAGTAAAAGCACTCAAAGTAAGGTCATCTTCTTTAGGATACCATAGGCCAAAATCAACTGTCCCCTTCAAGTACCTAAAAATCCTCTTCACAACTGTCACATGAGATTCCTTAGGATCAACTTGAAATCTTGCAACAATGCATATGACATTCATGATATTAGGTCTAGTTTGAGTCAAATAGAGCAATCCACCAATCATGGATCTGTATCTAGTTTGATTTGTTTTAGGAGAATCATCATCTTGTGTCAACTTACATCCGGTCACCATAGGTGTACCAACTGACTTTGAATCTTTCATACCAAACTTATTTAGCAATTCTTTCACATACTTGGACTGAGATATAAAGATCCCTTTATCTAGCCGAGCAATTTTTAATCCCAAAAAGAATTTCATTTCTCCAATCATAGACATCTCAAGCTCACTCTGCATCTCATCAGCAAACTTCATGCACAAACTATCATCTCCTCCAAAAATGATATCATCAACAAAGACTTCAACAATCAAATCTTTATCATGATCAATCTTGAAATACAAATTACTATCAGTAGTACCTTTATTAAATCCAAGCTTAAACAAACACTTATCCAATCTGGCATACCATACTCTCGGGGCTTACTTAAGTCCATACAATTCTTTCTTCAACCAACAAATCACATCTCCATGATTAGTCAATTGAAATCCATTAGGTTGCTCAATATACACTTCTTCATCCAATTCGCCATTTAGAAATGTTGAATTGACATCCATCTGATAAACCTTGAAGTTTTTGTAAGCAACATAAGCAATAAATAGTCTCACAACTTCAATCCTAGCAACAAGAGAACAAGTTTCTTTAAATTCAATTCCTTCCATCTGAGAATATCCTTTACACACCAGTCTTGCTTTGTGTCTAACAACTTCACCTTGCTCATTCAATTTGTTTCAAAAGACCCATTTAGTACCAATTACATTTTTGTCCTTAGGTCTACGAACAAGAATCCATGTATCATTCTTCTCAATTTTTAGTAGTTCTTCTTTCATTGCTTCCACCCAATGTTCATCTTTGCATGCTTCATTGACATTATTAGGCCCAGTCTTTTAGATCAAATAGTATTCTTTAGCAATTATTCTCCTAGTTTGAACACCTTTGTTCTTATCACCTATAATCTAATCTTCTAAATGATTTACTCTTACATACCTTGGAGTCTTAGGTTGTTCTTGAACTTAGGGCTCTTGTGATCTTACTTTTGTACTTTCACTAGTTTCTTCCTCTTGATTTTCCTAATTTAGAGTATGATCTTTCTTTCCTTTATCTATATTGTTATTCTGATCACTTGAATCATATCCACAAGTTCTGGATGGTCTAAATGTGTCTTCATCAACCTTTACATTAGTGCTTTAAATTACTTTCCTTAATCCCTTATTGTAGCACATGTAGGCTATACTTTTAGTAGAATAACCAAGAAAGATTCCTTCGTCACTTCTAGCATCAAATTTTCCTATATCTTCATCTCTTTTGATATAGAATTTACTCCCAAAGATTTTGAAGTATCTAACAATAGGCTTATGACCAAAACATAACTCATAAGGAGTCTTACCAGTATCACCTTTGACATGTACCAGGTTGAGAGTATAAATGACAGTACTCACAACTTCTCTCCACTAGATATGAGGAACATTTCCTTCCAGCATCATAGTCCTAGCAGCTTCTTGAATTGTCTTGTTCTTCCTTTCCACAACTTTATTTTGTTGAAGGATTCGCGGGGCAGATAATTGTCTCTTTATCCCATGCTCTTCACAGAAAGAATTAAACTCACATAAAGTGAATTCACCACCTCTATCTAATCTTAGACATTTAATCTTTAGACCTGTCTCTATCTCAACCATAGCCTTAGAAATCTTGAATTTCTCTAGAGCTTTAGATTTTTCCCTTAAGAAAGTAACCCACATCAATCTAGAATAGTCATCAATAAGTAACATGAAATACCTGTCTGCTTGTAGATTCCCGGCCCTAGAAGGACCACACAAGTCAGTATGCACAATCTCCAACATTTCATTTGAACAATGTTGTTAGCTTCATAATGAAACTCTAGTTTTCTTCCCTAACTGAAATTCCTTGCATATAGTATTAGTAGGTTTTATCAACTTAGGAAGATCTCTCACTGCCTAAGTAGAAAATTATCTTGATAATATTTTCAAAGTTTACATGACACAATCTCCTATGCCACAACCAAATTTTATCAACTTGAGAAATCAAACAAATTTTACTAGTAGTACTTAGGTGAAAGATATTACCTTTTGTTTTTGTACTAGATGCAATCACATTTCCAAAACTCCCCAATATTCTACACTTTTGATCCTTGAATTGAAGATTATATCCCTTGTCAACCATCTATCCAACACTTAATAGATTATTCTTCAAACCTTCCACACATAGAACATCATCAATATTATGCTTACCATCAAAAGAAATGGATCCTCTACCACGGATTACACCAGCTTTGTCATCACCAAATCTTACAACACCACCATCATATTTTCCAGGCTCACAAATTTACTTTTATCACCTATCATGTGATGAGAGCATCCACATTCAATTACCCATTCATCTTTTTCTTCAACTCTGGTAGCTAGAGCTTTCTACACATTCATGCAACTAGTAGAATCAATAGGTACAATATAATTTTCCTTGATAAAAATAAATACCCATTCATCCTCACTTGCATTTCCTTTATCAGATTCATCATCTGTCTCACCTTCATCAACGACAAAATAACACTTTCTTTGGAATATAGGCTTGTTAGATCTTGTCTTAGAAACTCTTTCATGACACCTTGAGGCAAAATGACCTATCTTATTGCAAGAAAAACATTTAAGAGGAAATTTCCCTTTATACTTACCTTCTCCTTTGGCTACCCTCTTGACAAGAAGTGCGTCAAGCTCATCAATTTTTCTCTCTTCTTCTTCAATCTCTCTCATTTCCTGCTCATACTTGGACATTTTTCTAGAAGAAATTTCTCTCAGATCATATCTTTGCTTATATTTTCCAGAGATAGTAGCATTGAATGCAAATTTGTCTTAGGAAGAGATTCACCAAGCTCACTTAACTCAAAATCAGCAAGCTTACCAATCAACATGTCTCTGGTTACATTTGTCACAATTCGGATCTCCTCAATAGCAGTAGCTTTGTGTTTGTATGCAATAGGCAAGGATCTGAGCACTTTAGCAACAATCTCTAATTCTTCCAATGTTCCACCAGCACATCTGATACTACACACAAGTTCATTCACTCTCTACATAAAATAAGTGATGTTCTCATCTTCACCCATTCTTAATGTTCCTTTC